>JAIPRL010008616.1:0-19837 GCA_025469235.1 Pemphigus obesinymphae | reverse complement strand
TTTGTTGTTTTTTTTTTTATTCATAATTTATATCCATTTTTATTTACATTTTTTATTTTTAAAAATCAATATTTTAAACTTTAATAATACTTTCGTCATATAAATGATAAATTTAAAATTGTACATTTTCTGTCACGGACTTATGATACTTGTAAAAAGTAATTTAATTTCACTAATTTGTATCTATGTTGGCAATCCGTTGGCAAGTTTTTTTTTTCATTAATTATTTTTTCACCGATATATTTTATTTAAAATAATATTCATATAGTAAATAAAAATTATTCATAGATAAGTTAAAATTTTTCGTAGGTTGTAATTCAATATTTCGATATAATCTAATTTTGACGCCCAACTACATCTTATCTACTTTACTATCTACATTTTACAACCATACTATATTATGTTATTTTGTCTTACCTATAACCATTCTATTTTATCGGTTTATTATTATGCCGATTTTACATTTACTGTTGAATAGTTTTAATATTGTGCCAAATGTTATCGATTTACAAATACCTTTGAAAAACACGATTTAGTTATTAAATTACATTAATTTAATATTTCTAAAAATAAAAATAAGATTAAGTACTTATACCATTTACGTACATATATATATCAATCACGTAGATAATAAAAATGAGGGAAAAAAACTAGTCAAGGTTGTGTGGGATTTCATAAAAATACATGAATACAGTACCTACCTATAGTATAATATATTATATACACAGGCGACACAGGTCAGTTTAGTTTTCGCGTCAAAATTCTCGATGTTTTCATGTTGATATACCTTTATTTTATTAGGTTTATCCAATATTTAAAATATATTGAAGTGGTTAGTAGTTACTGTCTGTTTCATATCAATATTAGTGAGAATTAAGAATATTGATATTTTAGCAGCTGAGAGGTATTTTTTAATAATTATGTTAATGTAATTAATTAGAATATATTAACTTTTAACTGAGTTAAGTTACGTTTTTAAAAAATTAATTTTCAACTCATACAGTTAATAAAAAAAGATATTAGTAACTTTTAACTTAACTTACTGAGTCTTTTAAACTAACTAATTAACTTAACAAGTTAAAAATACTCGTTGACTTGCCCAGCCTTAC
The DNA here is from genome assembly GCA_025469235.1 of Pemphigus obesinymphae. Classification (NCBI taxonomy): domain Eukaryota; kingdom Metazoa; phylum Arthropoda; class Insecta; order Hemiptera; family Aphididae; genus Pemphigus; species Pemphigus obesinymphae. The sequence goes on along the minus strand of JAIPRL010008616.1, from coordinate 18,728 downwards.
TATTAACTTTACTAAAGTAGGTAAGTACTTATTACATTAGATGGTTTATAGGAATATTTTTTATACCTACCTAATTGGTTGTATGTAAAAGGAGACATTTTTCAGTTGTTTTAGATAGATACCTAAATATAAAAGAAAAAAACCTATTTTAAATCAGAAAATACTAAGGTATTAACTGTAGCTCTATATTAATATGAAACAATTTACAAAACCAATTAAAAAAAATTTTATAAAAAAATTTATTATTATTTATAACATATACACTTTTTAAGGTAGATAATATAACAGCTGGTATCGGACAAAAATCTTTCGGATAAGATATCTATTAAAATTTATGCTCAGCGACATATTTTTTCTAGTATTTTTCTTAAACGTCAAGCAATACCTATAGGTATCAGAAATAATAAAAAAATTTATGAATATTGTAAAATCATATTATATGGTAGGTACCGAATATGCTAATAATGTTTACGAATGAAATAATTTATCTTTGCTTTCAAATGATAAATGATATTTTTGAGGGCCGAATGATCTTCTATCACTCATATTACATTATATATTTTTATATAAAAAAATGTTCACATAGCTTGTCGATAATGGTAGCTAGTGTATATTCAATTTGAACACAATGATTTCGCTGTATCAATAAAAGTATTTTGAGCAAAGCGTGTAAAACGTGCAAAGTGTAATAGTTAATTTTTTTTTTTTAATTTAGATAACAATAACAATTTTATTTGTAATTTTGTTATTCCTCTAAATTTATAGTAAATATTTTTGTTTATAAAAGTAATTCTTCTTTACGTTTAATGGAACTACTGGATTCATTGAAAAATCAACACCTATATATATTGTACAAACTAATACCAATTCTCTATCAAAAAATTAATTTACTCAATAATTCCTACTGTACTCTTATTTCAATGCATTTTCATTTACGCAATATAGGTACTTAATGTTAAATATACAATGTTCTTCAAATATGCCGTTATCCCTTATAAATGTATTTATATGCAAAATGTTTTCAATTTATTATGTATTTATTGGCTAATTGATTTTTTATAAAGCAACTTGAAAATATTAGGACAAAAATTTTTAAAATTAAGTTATCTTTTATCTTTATTTAGACGAATTTCCAGTTATCTATTTCCATAACAACTAGGGCTGTCCTCAGGGGGGGAGTAACCCCCTAACTTTGGAAAACAGACGGAAAAATGTAGTTCAGTCGGCAAAAACAGACAAGTCGATGACTTTTTTTTTGTAATTGATGACGATTGTTTTCAAGTTTTAAAGTATTATATGATTTTTCACGTTTCACCACCACCCTCAACCCCACCATTAATATTTCTTCGGGATTACCCTGATAACCTACTAATAGGACTACTAATAGTACTAATATAGATTACCTAACCACTATAGAAGATCGGAATACTAATCGAGTTTCTACTTGCTTATAGTCTAACTCCGATTTTACTAGTCAAAACTATATAAATGTATGTTCAACAGGGTATGTAAAATATTATAATTAAAAAATGAAAAATATTATGTAAAACATTCTAAACTTATCCCATGGCATTATAAAGCAATAGGGTGTCTCCACCGGACTTCGCACTTTTATTTTTGTACAATTTTCGTACGCAATTAATTCTCATCAGTTTACTGACGTGCCTCTATTATATTATAAAATACTGCATCGATGACGAATTTGAAAATTATTTATTTTTCCTCGGCCCCTCTGAAAACAGAATCGCTCGTCCTATACTTACCTATTATATAGATACGACGACGATTATTATTATTATTGTTATCTATTGTTCGCGTGATGGATGGACCACGTCGGCGACTTCCGCAATTTAATGTCACCCTACTATACAGTGTTTCAGTTTTATTGACATAAATATAAATATATATACATTACAAACAACACGTGTCGTCTATATTGTTTGGAGGCCGTGCAGTAAACTTACAAGACACTTAGTGTCGACAGATCTTAGATATTAAATTTTCGTACGCTTTCGTAACACCATCTGGGACGGCCAATGCACTTGAACTAGTTGAAAACGTAGCTGACCGAGTTGATGTTTCTTTGAACATAAATTTATTAAGTTAATTGACATTTTGTGTGCATCGGTTAGGTTAAAAGTTAAGTTAACAAATATCATTAATTTATCTTTTTTTTTTTTTTTTTTTTTTTGTAGGTAATTACTAATTGAACAGTTTTCTATACTCAAGATTCGTGTTCAAGGTTTCTGTTTTAAAACAAATACTTATCAAGATAGGATCCATATTGACATTTTCTGAAAAGTATTAAAATTGTACGACAGATGACAGATCATATAAAAATAATAACATTCGACTAATTTGAATAATAATATCGGATTATACATAAATCATAAAATGTAAAACACAATATGTTCTAGATTACTTATATGACATTTAAATTCAAAATAAATTTAATTGGAAAAATAGAAAAATAATTAGTTTAGGTTTAGTTATTGTTAATATAAAAGGACATAAATTTATTACGTTAAAATTATATTAATATAAATTTCAAAACCATCCATTAAGGTTAAAAGTTAAAATTAACTTCACTATAACTTATGAACTTACTAGAAATTCATGCCCATCCTTAATTAATGGTTAATACAACACAGTAAATGCAATTAGTAAATCTGATTAGCTCCCCTGTGTGCAAAATCTAGTCACATATACGTATATTACATAGTAGATGTACTGGGGCGTGTGAAATTTATCAGTTTTATGAGACTTCTTTGCGACACACCCTAGACGCTTAATGCAATGGTTTTGCAAATTAGATTTGAGATGTGTATGTAATATCACATTCGTAACTCCTCTGAAACGTAAATTAAAAACTTGAAAATATATATTCACTGTTGTAAAAACTTGGAAGTACGCTGCCGGCTTTGAACGCATGACACATGAACATATTACATTTCCATCTAACGCCCTAACCTACCTACTAGCCGAGATACCAATTTCAGTTGAATTTGACTATTTAAGTAATAAACTAATAAGTATACGATTACAGGTACCGCAAAGGAAGGGTCATTGTTTGAATCGTTGCAGCACATTCAATAACTGCCAGAACTCAGAATTTTGGATTGTTCAGAACTCAAGGGGAAGTAGACTTTTTATGTTAGCTACCCTTCTATTGTTTAACGCTCCTATTCATTGATGCCTATTGGGAGAGGGCTGAGGAAGAACATGGCTCCAACTGGAAAATACCCGAAAAAGTGACTTTTAGTAAATTATATACTGGAGTGTATAACAAACTTTAACATCAGTCTGAGTCTGATCTGACTGATCAAAAGTTTCGCCTTCTTCGTCATGTCTATTATGTATAGCCTCAATTCCAGAAGACCTGTATTAAAGTCAGATAAGAAGTTTACCTAGATTTTCATGCTTTTAGCTACCCCTTTCCTTTTCCTTAAAGCCCATATCTGTTGGTGTTTATTGGAAATCGGGGGAGGTGCATGCCCCTCCTCTGGAGAATAACTGTACAATGGATTATTGCTTAAACTGATAGTACATAATATAAATATAATAACTTATATAAGTCTTCCCTCTCAACCAAAAATTTATTTTTTATATGGCATCTTCTTCCGCAGTCACTTTTACCCAAATCGATGAATGTAAGTAGATCAAGGTAATCAATTTGTTATTTTTAAGCTTACCTGGGATGTACCAAAAATATAAGCCTGGGTTCATGTTAAAAAAGTACCTCCTGGGAGGCAATCGCTACGTTTCACCCTCAGATTATGTCGAGATCATAAATGAATATTGTATAGTTTACTACATGATTAATTAAATATAGGTACACAATTCAAAATTAACGTGGCTAGAAAAAATTAAAAATTATAAGTAGGTAGGTACCTAGTAAGTCAATATGAAATTAAGTTAAAATTCAACTCATTGAAATACAGAGTTAAAATCAACTCATGTTTAACTTATTAATTCGTTGATAAAAGTGATGGACTTCATTAATCAACGGTCTGGGCGTGAAACATAGAAAATAACATTTGAATTACTCTATTTCGAGTTACCCAAAATTTAAGTATAATTAATTATATAATATAATATGGAAGTGTTCGTGTGCCGATTGTCATAATCAAACTGCACAATCAGTTTATATACGAGTACATATAACCACTGCATAAATAATATATTAGAATTATATGCGTGATAAACATGAGCACTTATGATTATTATATTGTAAATTTTTTAACCAAAATCACAAAAAATATATTTTATTTATTTTAATAAACGGGTTCAAAGTTATACTATTCAAATTTTATAATTTACATTTAATTTACAACTATTATAAATACTTGAAAATTTGTAGGATACAAATTGGAGAGCAAAGGAGGGATCTTCATTGGCCTTTAACGTTATTTCGAATTATAGGCTCAATGCTCATATTATGATAAATATCTAATATGAGTTATATTATATGTATGTGTATGTGTATGTCTCATTTGAGTACGTTCTTATTAACCATGTATTAAAATATTTTTCGATTTTATATAGGTAAGTCTTAATATTACTAAAGTTACGACCCCGAATTTCAAAGTATATGTTTATCAAAAATAGGTGAAATAAAAATTGAAAAATGTACCTATTACTTCGATGATATTACTAAAATACATATTCTGTAAGAATAGTCTAGTTTCTAGAACAGTTTTTTTGAAGTTTTGAGGAAATAAATTATAATCGATGATAAACGCGTGTTTTTACTTTATTTTTTGTTCAATTTTTTTCATTTAAAAAAAAAAAAACTAATAAAAACATAAAAATATAATTTTTGAAAAGTTCCATCAATAAAAATTTTGATTAAAAAAAGAGATGTAAGAATATGATGATTTTTAAACAAATTTTGATAATCAAAAAGTTTTTTTGAAATAAAAAATAATAAAAACATCGAAGAACTAACAGTAATTATTTAGTTTAACTCTAACTCATTCCAGTGAGGTTTATCTTAAACAGACCTTTTTTTTTTATCATGTTACAATATTGTTTGGAAAATATAAACTATTTAGCAATTAATATTTTTAGAATCTTTTAATCTCACTTAATTCTGATCATCTTATTATTATATAGGTATATTAATTTATAATTAGTATCGAATTTTGATTTTATAATGGTCACACACTATTTTTCTGAATCGTATTAACCCTTTAACTGCTATGCAGAAATATTATTATGTCCAGGGCCGTCCTGAAGAAGCTATTTATAGGGAAGGGGTGTGTGTGTGTCTCGAAAATACCAACAAATTATACCTTTAAAACGTAAATAAGAAAAAAATAAGATCATCAATATTTTTTGGATTTTGTAAATAAAATATTCCAGAATACTTCCTTCAAACCGTAAAAATAATATTATCAACTTTTTGTTTTTGACGATTGAAACTTCAAAAAACTAACTGGTAATTTGGTTGGGGGGGTGACACGTCCTTCCCCAAGACCTCATATCGAGACGGCCATAATTATGTCGGATGAAAACATTCCAGTGCCTGTTGCAGACTATTCTGTTTTTTGTAAATCTAATGAGCGAATTCTCGACCTGGTAGTTATACGGTAAATTAAACAAAAATTAAACGGATTAACCATAAAAATTTTTTAGTTTTTATCTTCATTTCCCAAATTAGTCATTTTTGTTAGTTTCCAAAGTGGCCACCCTGTGAAATACCGTAATATTAACATCACCTATATTTTTAATATTATTTTTATAAAACGAGATGAATTTTTATACTAAATAAACTTTTTAAAATAATAATGTGTTTTATTATTTTTATTAATGTATGCTTATGTGTTTTATTTGGGGACCCCCTGTGATACGATTTTAAGACTTAATTATCTAAGTTAATAATGATTTTTTTTTTTTTAGACATCAATAAATGATTTAAGGCTACCATATATATATAACTTTGGTACAATAAAAAAAAAAAAAAATATATCAAAAAATTTCAGTACAATTTGGTTACAAATTTAAAAAACCACGTAGCAGTGAAAGGGTTAAGATATATTTTTTAATCCATTTATAATATGTATTTGATGTTAGTTGTATAATCACTTCAACAGACGCTATAACTTTTTTAAAACCAGTATTCCTAATGACGATCACCACAATTCAATAGATACAATCATTTTATTTCAATGCGATAAATTGAATTACAAAATGTTCAAAATAATATATTATAAGTGAATCCATTGAACCATATAGTAATTTAGATACCGTTTGTAACCGAAGTGTCAAAAAAAGTTGTAGCGGCTCTTTGAAAGACACATTACAATTCAAATGTCTTGTATTTTAATATACATTTTAAAAGCTAAGATTCTCTGAAAAATGTGTTTCCATCAAGGATTGATGTTGGTCTGCTACAAAGATTTTCAAAGGTTTTTACCTTTCAATTAGATGCAATATTAAGGTAGTTGTACCTAATCCCCGTTGTGTCCATCTGTTTGTCCATAGTTACGTGTTTGTTGATTTAGTTACCAGACCATTATTCATCCGTCTGTTCGTTGCTGTGGTTAATAATATCAATATTTGCAATTCACATTGTATTTATTAGTCTTAAATTTCGATACATCTGCAGTGTTACGACATATCGGAGGTTAAAAAAAATTATTTATATAATTATTATATAGTTTATTGTATAAAATACAAACGTATTAGAAACCGATAATATTGTGATACGATCGCAGAGTAAACTTTCCTCAGTCGGTTATACTGAATCCGACGTGTAATATTTGTAGGCTTTTGTCGACTAAAAAGTATCCGAAAAAATAATTTCCACTTTTTGTATAGATTATGACGGCGGCCGTGTGTTGGTCGTATATTATAAGGATCGCCCCGTACAATATATGTGCGATGACATAATATTGCGAGTACGACAATATTACACGGAGCAAAGGAAATTAGAAAGCAATAACTATAACTCAAATTGGTCCTTCGAAACGCGGACGGCATTTTAGCATAAACGACACGGACCGGATTTACATGTGCATCGTATATGTAATAGCCGACGCCGCTAAACACACACACACCCATGCGATATAGTTATCATAACAATATGTTTGACTCTTGTGTGAGTGTAAAAAATGTATCGGGGGAAACATAAAAATCGTGTATATAATATAATAATATAAAACGTGTAATCAATGAATTATGAGTCGTATGGTTAATGTTGTGTGACTGCTAGATGGGAAGGGTGTGCGAACGCACATCCTCCTCTTGTCCGTCGACATGGCGAAATTATATTATAATGAGAATCATCGTGCAGTATGTATGTATGTATGTATGTGTGTATAATAATAATAACAGTGCAGTATTCCACGATCGGTGGCCGATTAAACCCAGCTATTATTACACGCACAATAATGTATTTTATTATATAAACAACAGGATGTTTAGGCCAACGATAACGGTTTGATGATTTAATGTCGAATATTATAATAGGCATATGAAATTACAAAGCGATAAATCTGTGGGCTAACTGCAATGCGGATTCTGGGCCCGCAGTATCTCAACGTTATGCGGTAGAGGTATCTAGACCAAGGAGGTTTGGAACGTTTATGATTACTGCACCGATTCTGGTCCCCCGTTCAATTTTCGGGGGTTCCGCTTTCCGTTTTGGTTTTGGACGAAGTCATTACCCAAAGTGCTCTTAAGCGTTATTGAAGCAAATGACGATGAGAAAACAAGAAGAGAAAACTACTATCATTTCTACCTGTTAATAAATGCCCACTTCAATTTCAAAAATTACCAACCGGAGATTTCACCCCCGGCCACCACAAAACATCGCCACCTGCACATAGTGTAATGGAATGTTTAATATCGTAATAAATGTCAACCTGCAGTGTGGGATGATGCCTTTATCACTTTATCATTAACGGCATAAATTATCAAAATTAAAAGTTCGAAAGAACGGTGACATTAATTTTCCAACTATTTCTAAAGTATTATCCCAAATTTAATTTGATAGTGATTTTTTCGATTTTTAAAAGTTTAAAGAGCGCGATTATATGGCTTTTTTATTTAAACAATATACCTATGCTTATTTGGTATTCTGTATCACTGATATGCTTGACCATATTTTTAAAACTTTGAACCCACACAGGTTGAACCTTCTTACGGTATTATCTATACTTTCTATGATACAGTGAGGTAACATCACAGAATATTATAGAAAATCAAAAATATTAATTTTGTTCCACTTAAACTTTCACTGCTCACATTATTTACATTGAAAAAATATTGTTAGGTTATACACCTTAATAAAAAATATTATAGAAGTGTATATATTAATATAGGTAATACTAATATTTACTAAAACCTAAACCAAAATCAGAACACTGAAAATTTAAAGAAATACCTTAACGGCAACCGTAACAGATTCCAAGACCCAAATTCTAAACACAATATTATTATACAGTATAGTATACCTAAACATTCAACAAATTATTAATAAAACATTATACTCCTGTTTCTTAAAAATACAAAATTTAATCATAGCATAAAACACGATTTAAAATTATTTTACATTTTTATAACATGTTCCCAAAATTTGTTGATAGATCACAATTTTTACAATTTTTATTCTTGAAAAACGAATTATTGAGAAAATATTTTTAAACGATATTAGCAAATTGTATAGGTATTGTGTATTTTGAAGTTAATAAAATTGTATATATTTGTTGTTATATAGGTATGGTTTTTTTTTTATATTGTAATGATAACTCATAATAAATAATATGTACGCAAGTTTTTAATAAAAAAAATAGTAAGTTTTGATAATATTTTAAGTAATTAAGTACAAAAGTTTCGCCGTTTTTAATTTCACAAAATGATATATATTTACGAGGAATATATAAATATATATTAGGATTTATTTAATTTTTAATCATAAAATTATATAGAGTTTTATGGAATTTGCATTAATTTTTAATACGTTGATAATGCAAGGAATGTATAGAAAGGGTGATGGACTGGAAATGGGAAAAAAAAAATTTTAGTGAACGCTAATTTTTTAAAAGCCCTACACACTTCCCCGCCTTTTGTTTTTCCAACTCGAGCACTGATTAACGATTTAAACACGGACAACTGAATGACATATAAATTGTCATAACGCCAAACAATATAAAATTATTCAGTTCGGAATGAAAATGACCAAAAACAAAAACGGAGGTACAGCGTTTGAGGCTTAAGTTTTCACTGATTATTTTCATTGTCAATGCTTCATCAGAACTTTGGATGCAAATGTTCAGCATTATAAAAATGGAGTTACAACTAAGTAATCTTTATATTATTTATGGGGTTGTCATCATGAAACGATAATAATATGAAAAAAAAAAAAAATTGGCAACTCGATCTGAAAAGTTTTGTGGATGGTAGGGTTTGATGGTTGGGGGAAGGAGGCGTTTCCTAAAAAACAATTAGGAATATTGTTTATTTAAATTTTTAATACTCTGGACGACTACCCAAACTGTATAATATTTTATATACACTATAGTATTATAATATATACAGTCCCGTGTAATTTATAATTAAATTCCACATACAGTAACAATAACAGTGTCCGTGTGAGCAGCTGCACACGGTATACACACTAAAACACACACATATACCAATGATTCTTGTGTGTATGTGTATATTGATTTGTCACCCATATTGACGACGACCAGAACCGCAGTAGTGGTCTAGTATTTTATTATAATGGTATACAGTGTGTACCGTGTTCCATTCAGAGAAGTTAAGACCACTATAGCAGGAATTAGTTCTATCAATTTACCTTGGATTCAAATCGGCCTTCTCGGATATTAGTAGGGACTAGGGGGTGCCAGAGACATTTTGGGAAATTCGCGAGCTTTAAACACTATCGGTATGAAAAACGACTTTCGCAGCCACTATTTTTTATTCTGACTTTAAGCCGCTCAATTATTATATTATATTATATAATAGGTAACCATGACCCATGTTTTTGTTGTTAATATACACTTTGGGTGACAGGTTGTCTTAAAGATAAATCATTATTATAAAATATTGATAACACATAATTCACTAGCATCTAATTATTTTCCCATTTAATTTTTTTGATCCCCTGATCAGGTAAAACGTTTGACGTCATCCAGGGGCTCAGGTGATCTGGCCGGGATATATAATGTTTTAAAAAATAGAAAAAAATCTGAATTTTTAATTTCTGTAAGTTGAAGCTTGATCAATTGTGGATTTACGTTCATTATTTATGCGACAAAATCACTTAAAAAAATCATATGATCCAATTGCCCAAGGCGTGCATTAAAACGGTTACAATTAGTGGTGTATTTTCTAAACATTTTTAGGGAGTGATTTATTAAAATTCGAGTTCTATGATGATCGAATTTCATCTGATCGAAAGGTATTGACATTTTAAATTTTATTTACAATACTTTATTATTTGGTTAAAATTAATTTTACTTGGTTTAATTTATTATTTAGTAGTTATTTAATTGGATAATATAAAATTAAATAATTAAAATTAACGTACAGAAAATCTATACATTATGAAGTACTTGAAAATCTTCACGAATTATATAGTGTTGTGGACAATAGATTACAGAATTACAAAGGTGGCATTATCTAATTAAAAAGTTCAATATTTTTAAATTGGATTGATACAATAAAAAAAGACCTAAATAAAGTAAATCCATTGCTTAATATAGGAGCGGCATTGGGTTGAAAGAGGTGGAAAGGCATTCTAGAAGCGGCAATGGTCCTGAATGGACCGCTTTAAGCCTAAAAGAAAGAATATTTTTAAATTTTTAATAAAACTAGTAAGTTTTTTTCCTATTACAATTTTACATATATTATATGTCGGTTAACATAAATCAGAAAGTTAAATTTTAGTTATTATCTAGTTAAATCAATACATTAATGAAAAAAAGAAAACAATTATCGCAAATTTTATATAAATATTGTGTTACAAATATAATAACCAAAACTCATTTTTGTATCCATTTCAGTAGACGGTGTGTTAATACTCTTCATAACTATTACTATTCAAAATAATAACAAAAATAATGGGTAATATTAGATAGATAAAAACAAAATATTTTTTTAAGGAAAAATAAGAATATTTTTAATTTTAAATTTTCCATAAAAGTAACGTCTACTTAACTGAGTTAATTATTTTTAATAGACCTTCAGATTTTATCTTTTTTAAATATCGTGAACGAAAATAGTTATTATTGTTATTGGTTTTTGGACAGAAGAAATGTTATCAAAAATGACATGTTTGGTTAATAATAATTAAATAAAACCAATTCGGTTTTAAAATTGTATCACTTGAATTTTCAATTATATATTTCGGGACCAATACCATGACGTTGGTTAAAAGGACATAGCGATCACTTGACTATTGGCCACGAGGTTCTCGACCGGGTTATCCTCATATTTATTTCGATACCCTCTACCCACGACCGTAACATCCGTTTTCGTGAATTATTCTTCCGTATTACCTTCTAATTTGGAACACACTGTATAATCGTTGTTTCCGTCGTACATACATTATTCGCTTACAGTGCAGGGTCTTGTCCATATAAATACATATATATATATATATATATATAGGACCCGCGGGGCAGTTGATTATCCCCAAAAAGGGGACAATGACAACACATATATACACCCCTTTTATATAATTTTCTGCTGCTGCTGCTGCTGCTGCCCGGTACCGTATATTATTATTATTATTATTATTATTTGGTGCGGAGAATATAGTCACAGTATATACAGATGTTTCGAATTAGAGGGACATACGAAGAGAGAGAGAGGGAGAGAAAGAATTTCTCGTCTTCGCCCCGGAGCTAAGTCGACGTTTTTTTTCTGAAAATACTTTTTACAATTATTATTATTCGAATTTAGCCCTCCCCCCCTCCCCCCTGGGGCTCCGCTGCTGTTGTACACGTCCGTACCGTTTAGTAACAGTTATTACGCCGTACACAATATAAATAATATAATTTTTATTACATTCAAACACACGCACAATGCATTGGCACAACATATACAATAAAAGCATTTTTTACACTTGTTCGTCACGTTACTTTCATTTATTATTATTCGTATTATCGCGGCAGTATAATAATAATATACGTAATAATGATATTATGTATATTATGTATGATTAATAGGTTAATAACCTTCGTACACGATACGACATTATTACGAATGTCGTCGATGTATACAGTATGATCTATGTCGAAGGGCTACTAACACTGAATGTTTTTTCCGGGTGATCTCAGTTTTAGATCAAATTTTGCGTAATGGTACCGAATTTATAGAGATGAGATAAATTATTTACGCCGTGGCCTCGCTTTTTTCCGAAATTTTAATTTAAAAGAAAAATAAATCACGTTATTAAATCACGTTAATTTTTAAATAGTTATATTTCTCTTTAACATTTCGAAAAAAAAAACACAACGCTACAGCATAGATAATGATGATCCGGTATATAAATTTAGTAATAGAGGGTCGAGTGATCGAAATTCATATATTTCGGTACACGAGGTTCCCGGTTTCACTCCCAGGTAGCAAATGTGGTAGTCCATGAGATTTTTCTCGGCTGGTGACGTCTGGTCTCTGTGCAAGCCTGCCATAATTACAAAATCCGTAAGTACAATAATTTTGTTGTTTTCTTAACTACCATGAATCATCTTCAACTCTCCTAATATGTCAAGGTATAAACTATAACATGTTAGAGTTTGGGAAATATGATGATGTAAAACTGTTAATAATAATATATATATAAATTTAGTGATAGGTCGTCAATTTACTCTAATATTAGAAATAACAATATTGTGATAAGAATGCTGAACGTATATCCTATATTTTCAGTTGGTTAGACAGTGACAGAAAATTCGGGAATCACTAAAAATTATCTTTTCCTCTTGACACTTAAAGACCACGAAATCTAAAATTGCTATACCTAAATAGTGCGAGATTAGAAAATAAAATTTTGAAAAGTTTATCACTATAAATATTGTATTGATGTATATTACCTATAATATGTAATTTTCCAATTTTCGATATATATTTCAAGACTTAAGAATCATTATTTTCGGAATTATGAAGTTAATCGTCTTTTTACTCGTACATTGTATAGTTTTTACGTAATTTTCCGTTGTATTTCCTTACGCGTTTATCGTAAAAGTAAAAATATCATCTCCTTAAAATATCTTCCTGATCAAATGTACTACCCGAAAATGGGGTCACATGTACACATGTAGCAATAAAGTCTACTGGCCGAAAAGTTTTTCGTAGAAAAACAAAATGAACATCATTGTAAAAACCACTAGCTTCATCGTTCCTCTCACAAACTAAAAATAAAGGAATTTAAAAAAAAGAAATGCATAAATCTCGTAGTGAATTTAATGATTTTTTTTTTTTAATTCGTGTGACCCGAAAATGGTTAAGTTTTTATACTTTTTTCAAAACCGTGTATTTTGAAACATCCTACAACCTTCTAATATTTAATTTCGAAAATCATTTGGTCGATATATTTGCCATTTAATGTTGGGTTTTACTTAAATCACACTGTATATATATTGTATATTGTACACTCGGATAATAATTGAACGATTATGGTGTCGCTGGATAGATTTTCACGTTTTAAATGCAAATCGGCACGATTTTATCATAATTAACTGTTATTGAATAAAAAAAAAAATCGTAATGTTTTTATTATTATTACGAAGAAAAATTGACGTGTCGAGTGTGCGTGACAATATAATTATATTTCTATCGTGTTTATAAACGGTGGTTTTTTTTTTCCACTTCCCTCCGAAATAAATTCGTTGCTTGCGGGCTGCCACGTGTAGTGTTGGAGAACCCTGCAGTCTATTGTTTCAGAATATTAACATGTCGAAATGTTTATTAGCATTTATCAGATTAATTGTAATATTACAATATTCATGGTAGGTATAACAATTATATATGGAAATCAGTAATTAAAAATATATAATATTTATAAGGTCTTTGTTATAAATCAGTAAACTGTATAAAGTTAACCTAACTTTGACCACTGTCTAAATCGTACAAGGACACGAGGTATCTACCTATATTGAAATCAAGGCTTGGAACCCGAATGATTAATTCGGGTTTTGTGTTCCAGGTGTTGTATGTATTTGGGCGTTCGAACGCCACTATTGAATAATATTGGTCAACCCTGGTGTAAAATAAACATTAATTTAAATATATATTATATAGCTTGTATTTTTCGGGTTAGATAGGGTGATTTTTTTCAACACAAGATATTTTCTTAGTCGATTTTTGTATTTTTCATTACCTACCCACAAAAAATTTGGAAAATATATTGCTTTTGAAATTTTTGTGGAGAATTACAAAATAATATATTTGTAAAGAGGAGGGTATTTTATCAATATTATTTTATCCTTAATATAAAAATAAATGTTATATTTTATAAGACGTATTCGTTATATTTTTTAATTATATACTGGTAGTTCTATACGACGAACAAAATCATATGGTGCACAGTTTTAACAATAATTGCATTTGTTTTTTTTTTTTTTTTGATTAAATGGTTTTCTTTTATAGATAATTTTCCATTGATATCAGTAGTTACTGATCTGTTATTTCACTGAAACGTATTATACATAAGGGAAATAATAAATACATGCTAAAACATTGCAAGTACATTCCTGAAATCAAAAAGTCTATTCTTCCACGAGAAAAATATAAAACCGTATACATCATGTATTATGCCGGGATATGTATCCACCAAGGTTTTGCTAGAAACTGGAATGAAAAATATTCATGTCCTTTTTAAGTCTATAGTTAATTGCAATTTACTATAGGTACAGGCCATAACAGTCCACAATTGATTTTCTAAGTTTTGAAGTTGGTCCACTAATAATGTCCATAATTATTCTATGCATTGAGTTAATTATGAATTTATAACAATATATTTTTGGCCAAAATTTTAACGGACCAAGGAAATCATTTATGTTTACAAAAATCAGTTGCCCACTCAAATGATAAAAATGAAAAAAATATACGACATATCAAAATAGGTGTTATTGAGGTTGGAACTTTAACGTCGTTTAGGAGTTTTAAAAAAGGAAATTTTGATAGATACTATTTTCGATATTTTAGCTAAATATGGTTAGTTAAACTTCAACATTATATAAATGTATTTTGTGATGGTTCGGATAACTTTAAAATTTCACAAATTGATATTAAATTTACAATGAAAATTTAGGTATCAAATTTAATTTTCAGCGATATATAAATCAACATTTTTTTTGTTTGTTGAAAAATTAATATCTTACAATTTTTGTGAGAGTAGACTTGCAAATTATTTTCGAAATATTAGTTATCGGTTTAAGATTTGTAAATTGTAAATTGTACTTACAGAACACGTTTATAAATGTACTTTTATAGGTACTTTGTTAAGATAAACAAAATTTCATATCTAAGATTTAGATAAGGATATAATTGTACAATGTACACGTATTTTGAAGTATTCATATAATAAATGTAATATACGTATTATAGATACATAGACTGCAGCTGCGATAGAAACTTATTAAAATTATTCTTTAAATATGAATTGAATGTTAAACAGACCGAAATCAATATTCAAGTAATAATCAATCTTATCCGGAATTCGTAACCGGGGAAAATATGAATGGTATCTGCACTTGCAAAATCTAAACACTGGGTATCGAAATAAATTAAAACCCGAAATGCAATAAAAAATAAAATAAATACAAAAAAAATACATTTAAATGGGAACTGCGATTTCGCAAAAAACCGATTTAGGTCGGTCGTCGTTTTGAGCCCTAAATTTATATGATCAGCCAGTGGCGCAATCAGGGTATTTTTTTAGGGGAGGGGGAGGGTTACAATTTATACATATATACACTAGATAATATGAATAAATGCTATATAGTAGGAACATACTACATACCTACCTACATATTATAGTAATATATGTGATTTAAATATCATACACATTACAATTTACATCATCATTTTGTATGAAATTTAAATAATTTATGAATAAAATTAAATGTTTACTGTAGGTACCCACATCATTACCGACACATCATTTGGACTAAAAAATATGCAAGTTTTGCAGTATGCACCATTTTGCTCAATAAAGCCACTTAAATTTAGAAAGCCAAGCATATTGAAATTTTAAATTCCTCTTTCCAGTTTAAAAAAAAAATAAATAATTTAGAGGGGGGATATTTAATTTTGTCCAATGCTGTTATTTTTTCTTCATAAGATAACTGAAAATTAAAAAGCACTACAAGCCAAATTATAATTAATACAGTTCAGCTACCAAGCAATTGTATTCTCTTTTTTTAACATTATTATGTAATAATAATATACATAATATAATATGTAAACATGTAGTAATATGTAATAAAATTGTTAGAAAAAATAACATTGTTAAACTTAATGCTTAAATAAATCAAATACTAAATATGATCAACAATATCTGATTGTTGGTACCGTTAATACGTAAGTTCCAGAAAAAAGTGAAAAATTGCTTGGTAGCTAAAATGCATTTTCAATCTAAATGATTGAGTTTAGTAGTACAGTAGGTAGGTGGTACTTACTGTCTTTCTAATATAGAATGATATGCATGTATCTGGTATATCAATGGCATTATGATTTTTATTTATATTTTCAATACTACAGGTACCTACTATTGCTTACCTAGTTTATAGCAATAAGCAAATATTAATTTTAAGCATACATTAATATACAAAAGCAACCACTTCATGTAAAGCACTCATAATCTGTGTTCAGAGATGAGCAGTACTTGAAATATAATTGTATCTTGTACACTTTTAAATACTTTCTACACATAAAGGTACACCTATATATATTTTTTTAAAACAGTTAAAAATTGAGGTTTATAAAAATGCGTTTATATTATTTTTAGTATAACAGCGCTCAAGTGTATTTTAATAATAAATGAGATAACTATATTATTTAGTTGGGTAGGTACCAGCAAATAATAAAAAAAATATAGAAAAAAAGGTCATTTGTATACTTACGACCGTGGATACAGAACCACTTCCAATTTGACTAGTATTTCCTTGCTTGCTTTTGGTTCTTTTGTAAAAAAATATTCATACATTTTTCTCTTGGCCATTACTATAAATTAATAATACGACATGCGTATATATTAAAGCTCAAAATAAAGTGAGCACAAAACAAATTTACTTACTGTCGTTCGTTTTGACTTAAAATTAAAATAATTGAAATTATAAAAAAAAGAAAACACAAATGATAAACCTAAGCCACGTGTTAAATAGTACCTATATAAAACGAATTGTTATCATAAATCCATAACCATACCACCCATACTCTATGAACTATACCGGATTTAGTGTTTATCACTGTTATATCTTAAATACGATGGAGGTATAAAAACTATTTGTGTCTACATCGACAGTGTTTTCCATACCATTGTTGTGACCATAGTTTAGAATACTTACAATATTTTAAACCGTGGTTGTGACTCACGGAGTAAATGCGAGTTTATATAATATCAATTCCCAGTTACCTATCAGTAATTCAATTATTACAACATTTTCAATAGGTGTGATTCGAGGGTTAAGGATTAAAGGAATGTATCGACCGAAATTTCATTTTTTTCAAGAATTATGATAGAAATCGTAATAAAAAATTAATTGCTTTTAGGGAAAATGTGGATATATACATACGAGTAATAAGTTTATGATCCATCACGAATATTTAAAAATATAACGAAATACTGTTTTTAAATTATTAATGACATAAAAAAAAAAAAAAGTCCCTGTGGAGGGGGCTAAGAATACCTCCACGGTTTCCTCATGCCTGTCGTAGAAGTCAACTAATTGAGGTTGCGTCAGATCGACAGCCGGCATAAAATTTGTCAAAAAGTATGAGAAGTATTAAAAAGAATATAGGCGAGTTTTCCCATCTCGAATGTTCGCGGGGAAAACAAAATTGCGTACTTGGGTGTAGAGATAGCCTAAGGGACCAAGTGACCAGTACCAGCCTGACAGCCTGACGGTAGCCGTTCCAACAGTTATATGTGTGGGTCTACCCAACGGCCATGATGTCGATGGTGTAGGGAAAGCACCAAAGTGTTTTGGGTTAGATTCGCACTTGAGTACGCAGGATAGGTTCAAAGTGCGAGTAGGTACGTAGAATGTAGGAACATTCATAGGTAGGAATAGGGAGTTAGCAGAAGTTTTGAAGAGGAGGAATGTGAATATTTGTTGTGTGCAAGAAACAAAGTGGAAAGGGGAGAGAGCAAGAGAAATTGGTGAGGGGTATAAAATCATATATTCAGGAAGGACCAGTACAAGGAATGGTGGAGGAGTGATATTAGATGAAGAAATGAAAGGAAAAGTGATAGGGTTATTTTAGTGAGAGTAATATTAGAGGATAAGGTAATAAATATAGTATGTGCGTATGCTCCACAAGTGGGATGTGAGGAAAGTCAGAAAGAGGGGTTCTGGCAAGAGATGGATGAGGTAATGCAAGGAGTACAAGGAAATGAGAATATTGTAATTGGTGGGGATACGAATGGACATGTAGGCTGTGATAGAATAGATTATGATAGAGTGCATGGAGGGTATGGGTATGGAGAAAGAAATGAGGCTGGAGAAAAAATACTTGACTTTGCATCAGCGTATGAATTAGCAATTGTA
>JAIPRL010008615.1:0-19841 GCA_025469235.1 Pemphigus obesinymphae | reverse complement strand
CCCAACAAAAAAAAAAAAAAAAAAACCGGAACGGCTCTGCCTTTAAATTGCGGCTATGTAATTAGAAGGAGGGGTAAAACACTTTATACTACCTTACTTGTAAATACTGATAATACTTAATAATAAAATGAAAATTTGATTTACTTTTATTTGGTAAATATTTATTTCGATAACTATGTTATCATCTTCAGTACACAATAACGGCTAAAGTCGTGATAAAGCTAATAAAACGTACTAAAACAATAGAGTCGTTATTATTGTGTACTGAAGATGATAATACATAGTTATCGAAATACGTATTTACCAAATAAAAATAAATCATATTTTTGTGGAAGTGAGTTTTTTCATTTTATTACTTCGATTATAATTATATTGGCCTGTATAAAATACACTCAAGTATTTTTTAGTTTTTTTTAAACGGTTTTGCAATTTATAGAGTTTTCATATTATATCAATTTAAATGAATTAATTTAATTGGGAACTAATTAATAAAAATACACTCGATTATTAAAGAGTTAATAATTATATATAGGCTAATTTAAAAAAAAAATTAAAATGTATTTTTAATTTAATTTTTAAGAATCATATTATCTATTCACCATTGCCGTTTCATAGAAATTCATAGCAATAATATAAAGGTACAGAAATTGTTTATATTTTAAACTGAGCGAAGATTTTACAGTAGGTACCTATAATTTTTATTTTAAGTAATTATTTTTTGAGGGAAACAACTTTTCGGGTAGTATAGCTGAATCGAGTAAGAGTTTTTAAATTAAAAAGCTTTTTTGATAGTAAATGCATTCTATATTATATACCTAGTATGTTTTTTTTTTCGGTAGAAACTTCGAGAAGGCCCTTATGTTAGTGAATCGAAAACCTGTTTTGTGTTTTGTTAATTCAAAATTTTTAAGAGTATGTACAGTATAGCTTTTTCATTTAGTTTTAAACTAATCGAAATCAATATAAATCACAATATTTACCGACCCTGCAGAAATCCCTATTTTATTACGTGACGCGTGACGCTTGTATTTAAAAATTTTAAAAATCATGTGACATATGAAAATACGGGTCTTAGGGGACGACAAATGTTACGGAAACATCTACTTTTCATTAAAATGACGATTTAAGAAAATGTTATCTAACAAAACAATTCAAAAAATGAAGAAAACTATCAATATAACCACAATATTGTAATATCTATTAGATAAGTAACTATATTATAGAAGTAATGACAATGTCATACATTTCTTTAGTATCAAGGTTAAATATATTAAAAAAAAAAAAATTATCTTCAGTTTCTACAGTATAAAACTCAATTATTGTATTTTAATACGATTATATGTGATACTAATGTATCTGCACTTGGGTCAATAATATGATTAAAGCTATTCAAAATAAAGTCTTTCGTTTCATTTGTTTTAAATGTAATACAGAGAGTACTCCTCATTCTGGTTATAATAATATTTTATGTTTTTAAACCTTAATTCTCTGCTAGATAAAAGAAGGGACTCATATGTTTCTTTTTTAAATAAATTATTAAATAATCAAATCGATGACCCATTAATTTTAAATTTAATTAATTTCAAAATATGTAAATATAATATTAGAGATCTTGATTATATTGCATTCTTCATTGAAATATATGTTTTTACCCCCCCCCCCCCAATTTATTGAGAAACGGTAATAATAATGTTGTTGTATTCTTATACATAGTACGTATATTCTATTTATAATAGTTATATAATATGTATTCCTTTATTATTTTATTGTTATTTACATGCATGCATTTTATAATTGGTTTTTCTATTTATATTGGATAATCTATCTACTGTTTTAATTTTGTTGTAATTGGACTATATGTCCGTTATATTTATTTAGATTAATAAAATAAATAAATAATAATTAATATAACATTGTAATTAGTTTTGTTTTATAACATAATATTCTATTTAAACCGTTATTTTTATAAGAAAAAAATGAATTTTTTTAGAACATTTGTCGACCCTTAAAATCACTATTTTGATATGTCACACGATATTTGAGATTTATATACTTTGGCATGACGCCAAAATGACATGCCGTCTGAAAATCGCAAAAATCGTGTGACATATCAAAATACGGGCTTTTGGGGTCGGTAAATCTCATGAGGTATTTCGTTTTACAAAATTGAATGAAATAGTTGTTGTGTGTACCATTAAAAGTTCTGAATTCGTAAAATAACCTTTCTCGAAGTTTGTACGGTAAAAAAGGAACACTCTGTATACAATACAGTGTATATAGTGTATATATTAACATTTGGATAATGTTAACATTATCCGGATAATATGACATTAGACAATGCATTCTGGATAATATCATAAAAAAATTATTACAACAGTAGTGGACACAATTTTTGTTGTACCTAACTAAAAGTACTCGAGGAAAAATGGTTACAAAAACAATTAATAGTGATAAATAAACATAAACTAACTACTCTAAAATTACAATCTGAATTAATTAATAAATTTAAAATTTTTTTTTTTATAATCCTAATTGTTTATTTAACCTGTTACCTACCCGACGTGGTGTTTCGTACCAAATCGGGGAATATTTTCGATTGAAGAGAATGGAGTCTTCCCAGCTATGAAATATGTAAAGCGTACGGAAGCGTATGCAATTTAAAAATTAACATTATCCACGATTCACTGGCTAATGTCAACATTAACCGAATATAATCGGAATAACTGGTGGGGGGAGGGGGTGAAAATGTAAAAAAAATAATACAATTATACTATTAATACTTCTCTTCAAAACATAAAATAAGCATAAGCAAAAATTCTGAAAAATACTTCAAATACTTCATAAACGTGAGTGAATAAGCTAGAAAAAAAATGGGCATCGACTTATTCTACTATTGGCCGACTGAACTTAGGTTTTCCAACTGAACTTAATTTTGCCGACTGCTTTCTGTGATTTGGGGGAGGGGGCGACATCCCCCCCTCGGGACGGCTATATGTGCATTGTGCACATTGTTACGAACATCGAAATTTATCTATGTAACAATTTTCTATGTTGTTACCTATATAAACAATGAAATAATATATAATTAAAAACAAATATCGTTTATAAAACTAAAACTATTATACACGGCAGTGTCCAAAACGAAAATGAATATTAATATCTTTTTTTTAATAATTATCATGTCTCGGGGAGTCATGACCGACACAGAAAATCAGAAACAATGTCTAACTGTACAATATTACACAAGTACGCGGTGTACACATGAGGTATTTTTGTACGTATTGGTACGAGTTAAATAAGCCGAAAAGAATTTTATAACATTAAATGACTTTTAATGGAACATTGACCTATTGTACATACGTGCTTGTCACATGCCATTTGCTCACACTTTCCGACACAATAATAATAACATTGATAGCCACAGACTTTTGTCCAATAATGTTCACATTATAATACAACAATAGCCGCACACACTTGGTTTTACATTTTCATAATCTCAGTTCAGTGAGTATAGGTAGTACCTATACAATATTTTCTAAATTAATGCATTATGGAGAATATACAGAGAAAAATACAAGTCAAAGAAAAAAAGATAATATTAATATCATCACATTCTTAATATATTATACCGTCGATATGGATTCTTGAAACTGTTTAATTTATCTTAATGTAACTTAAATGTTTTCCTGACTGGTGTATATATATTCTACATTAAAAAATGAATTTATTACAACATTATTATTACTGTCGTCCCGTTATTATATAATAGGTGTACTTAGTTAGTATTGTATTGTTTGCTTTCGACTCAAATATTTCGATAGAATCTGTTAAAAACGTTACTGCAGGTATTAACTATAATTTATTTTGATTACAAAAAGATTTTCAACGAAATTATTTTTGATGTAAATTAATATATTATTTATATTATGTCATATAAAATGGTTTTAAATAGAAACCCCTGATTTACGAGTGGAAGAGATAAGAATAAAAAATATTGCAGTTGGAGATCGAGAATTACGAAGAAGTTTGATATCGAAAAAGAAAAAACCAAGCACAAGAAGGTGAGAAAAATTATGTCCCTATAATATATTATATTATGATAAAAGAAGTACAATCGAAGAGAATATCACGAACGTCATATTCGTCATAATACATTTGGTGAAATTAAGAAATAACAGAAATGAGCAAACCGAGAGAATATTGAGACCCGGTACTTAAAATATATTGCATAAAAAAACTTGTTATACTCACTCGCGGTTCTTCAAATGATTCTAACTCAAGGTTTTCAAATGATTAAGAATAGCATATTATCTTTTATTAAATTGTATCTATTGATATTCTTTGGATTTTCTGTAACTCAAACTCGTTAATCAACAATGACGATAAGTTAATCCTAATCTACAAACGTAAGTTCATTTTTTTTTTTTGTTTTTTATTACTATTATTAATTATAATATAGTTTTATAAATGTACTTTTTTAAAAATTGGTTAATTTAAACCTTTAGGTCTGAATCCTTTATGTGTATTCGTCGTCATTAGCCATCGAGCATGATGTACACAAACAGTTCAATCAACCATAATTGATGTTGTGCATATCTAGTAATGACACAAGTTTAAATGGTATTATGTAAACAATAAATAATTCATTTTTTATTGAGCTCAAATCCCAATAATTTAGTTTGAAAAATAAAACATTTCGTACTGAATGATAAATACAAATTGCTACCAGGAAATGGGCACACGTGTACGAATGGATTACGTATTCTGGTTGAAATGTTGTTTCCAGAAAAAAATTATAGTAATATAATAAAAAAAAAAAAAAAATGTTAAAACCACAAGCGAGAGTGCATCGCCTGTAATCTAAAACCATATTTTTCTTAACTCAATATTCATAACTAATAATTCTAATAAATAAGGAAGTTCTTTCGTCCAATAGTATAAATATTTAAAATCTTTATTTCTAGTTATTTTTCAAATACTATCTATGGTTTTCAGCAGTTTTCAGAAGATACAGGACTTATTCTAAAGCGCAGTTGGGAAAGCTAAATTCGCACTTGATCAACCAATTTTCGTGCGATTGAATTAAATATATTTTGAATTTATAGGCCTTAGATTTAAATAATGAGTAGATATGTAGGTTTATACATCAAAATAAAATAATTATTTAAAATAGTATAGGTACCTACATTTCAAAATGATAATTTCATTCTAAATAGTAAGTATACAGTTGCACATTTTACAATACGGGCTAATAATTTTTATTTTATTTTTACGATAATAACATATTATATAATACAACATTTATTAATGAGTATTCAATATTTTATTACATAAAAATTTACTATATAATCACCGCAATCAATAAAATTATTTCGAGCAGAGTTTCGTTGTAATAATGATTGTTTTTTTTTTTATTTTTTTTTTTTTTTAATGGGTAGCTAATAGCTATGACAATTGTATTTGTTATATTGTTATTTCTCTTATACATATTTATAAAATATTTCCATTATAATAGATAGTTTTTAGAAAACTACAGGAAAAATCGAAAAATTACCTATTCAAAGTACCAACTCCAGTTTGCTAATAAAAATTCTAAAACTACTACTTGACTCCTTTGGATCAAAAATTTGATCACAAAAAAAGTAAACATCATTGTAAAAATAAAAGATTCACCGCTCCGCCCCAAATCTAAAATGGCAAAACCATTGTATACCTAGGTATATAAAATAAATACTGATAGAGAAAAACGAAATTTCAGTTAAAAGAAGAATTTTTTAAACATATAGTGTTATTTAAAATAAAATCAATATTATTATTATTTCGAGCAAGATAAAAGCCAAATATTTTATATTTACTACAGAGTAATAAAAGAAAACCATTATATATTTACATTTATATATTTTGTGTTAATTTCACTATTTATTATTAATCGTAAATTAAATCTATCTTTCTCGAAAATACTTGTCGTCTTAATATTTTGGTTAATATAATTTTATTGTATTTATAGAACATCCATTTATTTCTTGTAATTTGTATTTAATTGAAAGATAAATACTCACTTTTTAAGAGGTTATGTATAAGTAATTTTTACGAAATTTTAAAATAAATGAAAATCAAACAATTTAAAATATATATTTTAAGAATAGTTCAGTGTCAGTAGATACAATTTTTATTGCTGTATAATCACGATAATATTTGATTTCAATTGAACTAAAAGCTAAATAAAATTTTGGAACTTTGGAATGTAATAAGGTTTTTAATTTGAAAACGGATTTGACCAATCTTCCAAGGATTGATTGAGGCATTTTTTTAACATTAATATGACGAAAATATTTATGAACTGCCGTTTTTTAATTACATATAACATGAGTATAATTTTTTATATATCACCTCGATCGATCCTCTTAATAAATAAATCGATAAATTCAAAATTTTTTTCAGAACTAAAATGGGACTTTCCAAAGTCCCACAGTTTTGTTTATCTTTTAGGACAATTTCTACGTTGATATTGTGGCTTTTTTTTTATTATTCTAAAAATTTTGTTTTACTAAATTACCTTACGCATTTAATTTTTATTGATATTTTCGAATTTTCGCGACCGTTCTCAACCCTTCTTCATATATATAACCTGTCCTCCACCCTGAATATTTATATAGATGATTGGCTCATTAGAGTATTGTACTCCCAAATTGTTTCTTCAGTATTCAAAACTGCAGATATTTTAGATATCAAAGTTATTTTGTTAACATACTATACTACTAACTCAGTCTTAATAATTCTATGTTGTGTACATACATAATACATATAAATGATAGCCAATCGTTAACTAAACACGACCCCTTAGATCTAGTCAAATATACCATATATGTCCATTGGAATCCAGTTCAATGTCGATCGCCGTCATGATTACACTACGCATGTCGAACTCACGCAAACGATAGGTATAGGTCGGTATACCTATACTTATTTGCTTTATCTGCAATTATATCTGCACACTGGTCTATCGGCAAGTTTTAATTAGTTTTAATATTGATTAAAAAAAAAAAAAAAAAGCCCTATACCATCAGGCATTGTTAGTAGGCACTTGTAGAAATATACTATGCTAAACGCGAATCATTCTTCGTCGTGATAATTCTTCATAATGATGAAAAATTATAATAAGGATTTATATTACTTACTGATATTGTCGTGCTGTAATATTTTATCCAAAATTATTAATTTTTTTTTTTTTGTCATTTATCTATATGAGCAATGTCCATCAGTATGTTAAATCAACACATAAAGATTAGTAATGATTCTGCTGCAGTATTCTATACTGGATAAAATACGGCTAATCACAAGGGTTTCACAATTTACGAAAATCTTAATCATGGGAAGTACACCCAAAAGTAGCACATCGAATTTTAAAACGATCTACTTCTCATTTTACTTTCAAAATAATATTCTATCCCGAAGTTTTTTTTATTATTAGCTTGTAATTTTCATTGTTACAGTTCAATGATGAACAGTAAAACAATTATCTGTTTAATATAACTATAAACTAGAAATATGTTGAATCGTATAATTTAAATAAATGTATCTTAATTCATCTCCAATGCATCGTCTTAATTTACGAGTATTTCCTATACATTAACTTTATTATTTTACATTATAATTATTTAATTATTTATCTTCTTTTCAAATTGTCTTAAATACTGAATTTTTGTCTTCAATCACAGTAATTCACCATAAATTCCAATGTGTATGTCATAATCAAGTACGCTAAATAATAATAATTAACAATTATCTTTAAAATAGTAGATATAAGCGTTTACTATTTCGTAATCAATATTGTAATAGCCGAACTGTATAATGTTTATATTGAACGAAAGTTATAAATACATTTTAAAATAAATAATATTATATTTATCAACACTCTTTTGCTCGAAAACAAATTCCAACTATTCAAAAATTGCAAATACTAATGCAATTATTTTAATTCCTTAGTATATATATATATATATATATATATATATAGAGAGAGATATTATATATAACATCTGGGTATGTGAATTTTCTCTTCCAGATGGTTTGAAAATGGCAAACATCCATATCTATTTCCTTTATACAAGCGATAGGTACATTAAATGTTATATTCGTTAAGGAAATATTACAAGAAAAAATTTTTCAAGTAACAAAATTACACAAACATCATTATTATATTACATATTTTTATAATACATAACAGTTTAAATAATTTATAGATTATTAGCATTTCAATTCCGTATTTTAAACTATTTTATTGTTGGATCAATAGATTTTCTTACAAGTTACAATAGAAACTAAGTTTTTTTTTTTAATTGAATATATTTATAATATATATCATTCCTACACATACATAATTTTATCAATTGACATTTTGAAACAAGTTCGAAAAGCCCACTCTACGAGCAAGTTAAATATTCCCGGTTTCTATAAATGTATTTTAAACAATCATCTACTATACATACTTCCTAAAAAACAATTTATTTAACATACTATATACTTAACTATAGAAACCTAAAACGTATTATATCTTATAAGTTATACTAGTATATTATACTCAAAAAAAAAAAAAATCTAAATAATATTTGACAGAAATCAGTATTATTTGCGTTAAAATTTAACAAGATTTTGACTAATTTTGCATCGTTTTAAACTCCTAAAATGTAATATTTTATTATTTAATGATACAGCTAAAAGTTATTTAAAACAAACATTTTTTTGTATTACTTTAATAACAGTACCTAGCTAATGTTTAAAAATACAAATAATTTTTTTTTTTTTTTTGTAAACAAATTAACCATAAAAAAGTTTTTTCACAATTAATTTAATCCCTTCAAGTTGCGAGATGTTAAATACGTCATATTATATTATTAAAATAATAGAGGTATTTTTTCTCAAAACTTAAATAATAATACCTAAAATATACTGAAAATATTTTTCAGTTTTTTTAAATTGTCAAAAAATTTAGAAAAATCGTTTGTCATTTTTTAAAAATATTTATGTGTGGTTAAATAATGATTTAGATTCCTAAATCCGTTTCACATCTTGTTAACAAAATTTTTATTTACATATTTGTAAACTTCTCATATTTTATCATTGATATAATTGATTTTTTATTAAGATTATAAATAATTAAATATCAAAAAATTAAAAAACACAAATAATTCGCATACACACAAAAAAAAAAAAACATTTAAAAACATGGTTTTCGGTCAAAATCGTTAGGTTTGGGAACTGTTCGAGGTTTTAAAAGATTTCATCGTAGGTTCTTTATTTTATTAATAAAACTGAATAAATTTCAAATTCAAAAATAACTATATCTGAAATATATTTGCATATACGATATTACGAATGAAAACAAGAAAACAATTCATACTACTATATTATATAGTATGCTAGCCTTGTCTGCATTTTTGATTTAAAAAAATTTATTCAACCGGTAAAATCCATACAAAATAAAATTACAAAAAAAACTTTAACTCAAAATCATTTAACTACATAAATAATCTTTATTTGAAAAGTATATATATATATATATATATAATATGGACACGGCTAACGAATTTGCTTTTCATTTTAATGGAAATTTAAAAAAAAAAATGTAGTTCATTCATTTGTTCAATGTTTGAGGATGATACAACGATATTTCATAACTATTATAGTCAAAAAAATAATATTATATATTTTTATTTCAACAAATAAATAATACACCATCGTGATGTATACGCAAAAATTATTATATTTTTTAGGCAAAAATAATTTGCGCGCATAATTTGCCCAGCTTATTTATCGACAATCTACAGCTATAACCTTTAGTCCTTGAACTTGATGTTATGAAATGCTTGAAATAAGACAGACAAATAAGTAGATTTTCTACCTGTAATTTTCGATTTTAAATATCGAGAAATATTTATTCGATTTATAAGTATAGTGTATTTAAAAAGAGACCTATATTTTCATAATTAAACTTAAAAGTCTTAAAATACATTTGTATGTAAACTAAAAGCTAATAAAAAAATAACTTTAAAGTATTAAAAATAGATACTTATAATTTTTTCAAAAGTATTTTTGAAGGATAATGAATACTTTTTACAAAACGTAAATAGGTGCTGAAAAAATAGTTTTATCAAATCTACAAAGTATTTTTGAATATATTATTTAGATATCTACTTACCTATTATAATGATACTGATTTATATTAATAATAAATTATTATCAATAACTAATAATATGGAGACTTGTACATTATTTAAATCTGAGTATTTGAGTAAAAGTATTTAATTATTTTTTACGAATTAAAATTTTTTTTTAATACTTTATAAAATAGTGAAAAGTATTTATACAATTAAATATACTTATATACAACAATTTGGAATCAAATTGGTTGTTTTTTGCGTAGTAAATAAATTTATTTTCTCATTGCTTATATTTTTATTATTAAGTAAAGTTTTATTAGGTTTGATTACTTAATAATATTGTCCAAGCTCAATTTATTAATGATGGCATTTCTACAATATTTTTAAAAGTTTAAAATTAATTTTATTACAAATTAAGATTAAAAATTATAAATAAAATATTAAGTATTAATATTAGGATTTAATTACTTAAAAGTATATTTTGTATTTGTATTTAAATATTTTTTGAAATAATTGTAAAATACATTTTTCAAAGTATTTTGAATATTTTTTTAATAAAAATACGAATAAAAATTACTGTTAAAATTAATATTTAAATGTATTTTTTGAATGATTGTTAAAATTAGTATTTAAATATGTTTTAAAAGAATGGTTTACAAGAGTGAAATATAATAATAATATATTATTATTCTTTTGTTATCTAGTTTTATTATAACTATCTTATCATTAATCAATACTATACACCAACAGATGAAAAGTACTTGCAATAATTAGATGAATGTCAAATTATATAACAATATATTGATAATTATTAATACGCTTATTATCTTATTGAATTACACAACAAATCTTCGATACGCCATCATAATATATATATTCCTATATTTTTGTATAATAATATATATTCCTAATTTCCCATCAAATATCCTAATTCACAAAATTCTTATCAATCCACTGCATTAAATCACTACTGCAGCATCCGTTCAATACCTAACAATTTTCCATTTCCAGTGGTCCCCTTATGTAATAATTTATGGACGGATTATCGTTTTATTATAATATTTGTATCAGCTATCAATGCAGAGATAACCTCAAAGGCTGTTTACCTTTCCGGTTAATATTCACGATAAGTACGTCATAACGCTTAATGATTCATATTGACGTTAAAGTTTTTTTTCAGTAATATTTTTAATATTATAATATAATATTGATTTTTATCCTCAATAACAAAAATATTTTAATAATTTTAATCTATATGATGATATAGGTACCTTGAATAATTGAAAATTTGAAAATAATAAAACCATAAAAGTTAATATACATTATTACTTACCAATATTAAATAAAAAAAATCTTGAATATTCATTATTACATGACTATACTAAGTATATACAATATCATAAACAATGGAAAACGTATGTGTTTGACTGGGTTTTTGTTGTTTAGTATATTGACGTTTAACTAAGGTTTTATTTGTTTCAAGAACCTAAATCGAAACAGGTACCAATATTTTCGGTTTTAAAATGTCTAATAAAAAATAAAACTGAAAATTAATTATCACATTGAACCATGATAGTATAAAGTACATTACGACCACAACGATAGATACTGACATTAAATTAAGAGAATAATTTAATGATAATTAAGAAATTAAAGAAGTTCCATAATCTTGGGAACATTTTGAATCGCTTGTTATCACTCATTTTTTACACTTTAAAAAAATATTTGTATTAAAACGAGAACTAATAGTTTAACATTTTAAAGTTGAAACACCGAAACTGGAACCGAAACCACAAACATCTTTCCAGGTCTCGCGTAATGTTACGCGATGTTAATTGGATACTCAAATAATATTTTAATTTGGAACCGAATTGAGGAGAACCGGTTAGCACACTAAAATTGAAGCTATATAGGTACCGAAACTGGAACTAAACATTTTTAGTAATTGAAGAACCGTTTAAGATACTCAAATTTTATTTAATATAAATGCATATAGGTAATTAGATCCCTTTAATATTATAATTTAACCGTTAGCTAAGTGTCGATTCTATTTAAAAACTTGGTCTAGCCAAGATCTGAATTTTAATCTTTTTTCATTTTTTTCAAGGAATTGAAAAAACTTGCTTTCAATTAAAACTTAAGCTATTCAGCCTCTATTTCAATATATTCTATACTCTATGTTCTAGTATCTGGATCTATAGTTATAGAATATTTTTAAAAAACGTACTTATCCTATACAGTTTATCATATTGTACATAATATTAGGTAACTAATTACCTACTATATTCATTCACAAAATATAACATGATACTTACTTTGGTTGCTATTCATTTAATTTTCTAACCTTCAAATTAAATTATAAATACGCAGGAAGGAACGAATCCAATAATGTTATTTCGATATTTAATTAGGTATATTGTCAAATATTTTAATACATATTATTACGTTTATGAAAATGGTCAATCATTATTCCGAAACAATGGTTTTCAGTAAGTATTTATATTTCGACATTCAGCTTATTATTCACATCGATAAGAATATATGACTCATATATATTATAATATGTACATAATGCGACGTTACTATACATATTTTTTTAATTTGTATATATTATACGTTATATAAGCCGTAAGGGTCCATAAATTAATAATCATAACAAGTATTATAAGGTATAAAATGAAATAAACACACATTCACGCGAATCACTAAAACAAATATAATATAATATAATATACCTATTTATATTATATTAGGTATATATGTTTATCATTTAATGATAATTTATAAATGATTATAAACCCAAATCACGAAAATAATACCGTGCGCGTATAGGTACGTATTTTAATAATAATTATTATGTTGTCATCATCAGTATGTTAGGTAACCAAAGACTATCAAGAAATTCGCCAGCGTAAACCGGTTTGCTTTACCGATCCCGATTACTGATTCCGATTAATGATTGTGGTTCAGTGTATAAATACACCGGTTTATTTACAAATTCGTTGCATTAATCGGTTTACCCCCTACATAATTCTTATTATCAGTTATCACATAACATTGATTCTGCTTATCACATTATTGACGGTTCGATTTTAAATTTTTTACGTTTTAAATTTTTTTTAAATAAAAATAAAAATAGACAACATTAAAATTGCCATGGTAAAAGATTTTATATAAAAATCGTGTTGTCAGTGATATCATTAATAATACAGTACAATCGATTTTTATTCGAAAGAGTAAGTAGGTTTTAGGATACGTTTTAGTAAATTAAATGTTTTATAAAAATTGCCAACTCAATGCATACCTAACTCCTAAGACATTTTTCAATTAGACGTATTTATTCATCCACTCAATTCTGGTTGTGGAGACGATGATCAAGTTGAAGACGACTTGATTATTTTTATTGAAAAAAAACTAAAATATATACCTATATTAATTAAATCCTGATTATAATAAATGTAAAAAATGTTTAGGTAAAAATTGATAACCTTAAGTGATAACAGATAATTAGGGGAAAATCAGGTTTGTGGTGGGGATAAATCGGGATCGGTATTTTTCGACCATCTCGCTACAGCGGTCGACAAAAACGTAAACCGGTGTGTCTCAATTTTTAACCGGTTTAGTCTAGCGAATGTCTTAAAAGTACGCCGGTTTACTTTTCAAGGGAAAATCTAAACTGGTTTAGTCTAGCAAATTTCTTGTTTATGTACATAATATGTATTCATAATAATTTATTGTTTTAATAATATTATTATAAGTAGCTAGGTAAACGAACATAAAATTATACACGATCTATAATAAAATTATAATTTATTATACCTGTTGATAACAATGTATATTCAAATACATTATTATTATGTCAGTAAAGAGTATAAAAATAAATATATATTATAAAAAATAATATTATTAACTCGTTAAATCATTTAATTCGTATAAAAATACAAGAATACCGTAAGGCTCGTTATCATTTCGTACATAAAGAAATGAAAAATCTATAGTGAAAATCTAGATACTCCTTGTAGCTGCTGCCTGCTGGACACTATTATAATATTATCAATATCCACTTTTTTTTTTTTAAGCTCATATTGGTAAGTAATTTACCTATCTGTTTCGTAGTTATAATAAATTATTATAAACACAAACAAATGTATATTTAAAAAGAAATACGTATAAATTATAAATTATTAATGTGATATTTTATGGGGGAATACGATTGTATACTCGCGTAGGTATTTGTTTTATTTTCTTTGCTATACGCATTTTAGAATACTAGAGTATATACACACTTGACTTATACTCGTGCTTCCCAAAATAAATAATATTCTCATTCCCGAAAACGAGATTTATCGAAATAAACGATTTCCGGAAAATGATTTTGCACGTAATATTTTTATGTTTCGTCGTTTTCGTCTTTCACGATTTAATCCATGATCACAGATTTTACTTATTATTATTATTATTGTTGTTTATTATACTTGTCAACTATTACAGCTCGCACTACAGTTGTAGTCGAATGTCGCACATGCTAAATGTGCCGTGACACGCTTGTTGACCTAAATATACGCACATGTAAGGAGTCCATCGGAAAACATCGAAAAGTCTCGAGATGACGACGTGCATTCGATATTATAATTTATATTATAATATTATATACATAATATAATATACTAATATATTAATATATTATATATTATATTTCCTAATGAAAAACATCGCATTCATCTGCAGAAGGTTACCCGTTCGAAAATTTTTATGTTAGGTTAGGTTACATTAAACATGCCATAAGGTCTTTTTAATTACCGTTAACGCCAGATTATTCAAACGATGTGCATCGGTTTGGTGATAACAAGAAATATTGCTGTTTAACGCGATTCCAAGGACGATATAATTACTATTATATATGTCATACAAGTATGTAGGTATGTAGGAACTTCGTGCGAGCATCGCAAAACGCTCAATTGACGATTGCTACTCGACACATGGCTGCAGGAATCGATATTGCGATGAAATCCTCAAGGTTTGTGCCATCATTATGTGTAAATACGTGTATACAGTAATCACATGGCGTTAAAAGGTCTTCTTGGAAATGAGAGAGACGGTATAAACATTTTTATTAATTTTGTTAAATGCGAAATTGCGTACATAACCCGCGCTGACTTAGGAAAATAAATTTAAATCCAACTATAAAGTCCATAATAGTAATATAATATCATCAAATTTTAAATCATCATATTTAAGACACACGTTTGGGGGCGTTCAAGTATTACATAAGCGCCTAGGGGGAGGAGGGGTCTGTCATGTGCTTACATCTGCTGACAAGGAGAATGGGGGAATTAGAACCATGCTGACGTCAACAGTAATAAAAAATAAATCAAAATATGTAAAAAAAAATTTTCATTTATTTTTAATTAATTCGTATAAAATTCGGAAATTTTTTTTTAATTTAAAAATTAATTTAAAATAAAAGAGGGGAGGTGGTTGGACATATGCTGACGTAACAAAGTAAGGGGTCGACATTTGCTGACAAGGGAGAGGAGAGGTCTAAAAAGGCCAAAAATGTGCTGACGTAATACTTGAACGCCCCCGTTTAAACAAAATGCAAAATACGTGCAATTTGTAGGCAAAATTCATAGTTGTACTATATCAATATCATCTATAAATTATACAGCAGATTGACTCTTATAAATGTTTTGTTGAACAATTCCTATATATAGATAGTTGGTACATTAATTTTGAGCGAAATAATAAATAAAATTATAAATAAAAATAATTTTGATGCCTTTCCCCCCTCCCAGTTATATTATAATTTTTGGCTAATTGTGCCTCTTATATGTCACGTTACTTTGGTGGACGCTCGATCTAAGTGATGTTTTTGGAAAGTACCTAAGTATAGATTTGTTGCGAAATGTATAGCGAAAAAAGGAAGTTTTCTTTGCCAGATCCCAAACCGAATTTTTTTTTTATTAAAAATATACATTTTCATAATGGCGTCTGTAATTTTATCGATGATAATGAGTTGATCATAGCTCTAATGGGTCCATAATTATTCGCACATAAATGTATATATACAACAATTTTGTATTGGTATTTACGGGTGATACGAAACATAAATATTGAAGTTTTTTTATTTGCACCGTATAATAGATAAGAGAGTAGTACGTGAGAATAGTACATGTAGTATATATGTGTGCCGTTAGCGTTTATTTTATTTTATTGATTAGGCGTACACGATTCATTAAATTCATTAATTATTAAAACATTTGATAACGAACCATTTATACTAATAAATGATAGTCATAAAAATTTTGTTATGTTTACATGTGAGACAAATTTAACTAATTTATATGTAACATGAATGTGTAGATATCACATTTAAGTATTACACTACATTTTTTTTTTTTTTTGCAACTTTTTATTATTCACGATTTAAATACCCGTTATTACATATACCATAAGTATATTTTTTATTGAATAGTATATACAATCAGAATCGTATTATTCATGTTTTTTGACGTTACAAAATGAATGATCTAAATTAAATTTTGGTTTTAATTCCGAAATAATATACGCGGATTTTGAAAAGTGAATTTAAATATTTGTGTACAAAAAGTTGGACCAAATATCGTAATGAAAGGGTACTGTTTTCACATGGGTTTCACCTGTGGTAGCGAAAAATACAGAATCTGGGTTCAAGTATTGAACATCGTAACAAATCAGAAGCAGGCTTGCTTTTAAATAATATATTTGAATTACCAATACTGAATAATTACTAATTCTACTGAAAAAAGTTGAATTCAAGATTTTATGTCTGTTTAGCCTGATGATGGGAAAATAAATCAATTTATAGATTATCTTGCCACATAACTAGTAGTTACAGTTACATAAATTCACAATCGGGCTAGTAGTATTAGTATACTAGTGAAAAAACTACAAATTGACGTGAAAGCTGTCATTTGAAATTTAATAAATAATTGTATATACCTGATCTGGACATTTTATCTTTTATAGAAATCTTAAAAAGAAAAAATTCAAATCGATACAAATACTACCATTCAAACGTTTAATAGTTCACCTTGCAAAATAAGAAATATCCATAAAAAAATGTTTCATTGAAAATCATATTAAAAGATATTAGACTGGAAAAATTAGGGTATTTTTTTGTGTGAAGCAATAGCGTAACTAGGACCATTTTATGGGGGGGGGGATGATATGGATATTATTTTGTCACAAGATTACCAGCAACTAAGGTATTATCTATGGAGAAAAATTGAGATTAAATGTTTCGGGACATTTTGAATATCACTTTCCCTGAAGTACAAACTGAAAATTTATTCTATTCTAAGAATACGTTAAGAAAAATTATAGAGTAAATACAATTCGAAATTTTTCGTAACCACAAATCCGGAATTTGTAGTTTAATTTTTATCCATTTTTAATTGTATTATCGTATATCAAAAATAGTATTTTAATTGATATATTCAGATAAAACATAATACTTATAAGATTAAATTAGAATTGGCAATACATATTAATAATAATAATAATAATAATAAATAAATTATTGAATATTAATAGATACAATAAAATACTATAATACCTAAATTACAAATGTATATAATATAATAATCGATAAATATTTTTTAAGTTCCAAATTTTGGATTTGTGATAATAAAAAATTATGAATTACTAATCATGAATTTGACTGGTGCCGAAGTATGCTAACCCTAGCAACCAGAAATATAAAAAAAATATTTTTGGAGGGTCACCATTAAGAATTATGGTTACAAAAAAAAATTATGAATTATGAAATCGTGAAATATTTTTTGAGAACGAAATTTTAACTTGTCGTGTTAGGTCGTAAGGTATATGACATATATAGATACATAAAAATTTTTATGTCAAAAATATGTATTTTTGCAATATTATAAATATGAATTCCAGAATATAATTCCAATCAATAAGTTATTGTAATAAAAAAATAAGGTTTGGTGTGTGATATATATATCGACCCCTCCCCATCCCACGCCATTGGTGTGAAGATATGACATTTAAGAATGAAACAAACAAAATATAAAGGATAAATTATTTAAGTTTAATATACTGGAACAAAATACATTAAATAATAATGTTTAATGTATTGAAATACAAATGAAACAAAGTTTAACCACTTTAAGAATATTAACAAACTGAAATTTTAGTTCACCTAGCGGTGCATTCTGGGTAATGTTAAACTAACCGAGATGCACGTGCGACTATGGAATGAAATAACTATTTTACATTTGGGATGCAGTCAGGTCATAAAATTTTTATGGACGCACTCAGGACACTGAACAGATGTCATTATTTGGTGACGCAGTCGGGAGATCCTTCTCCCGGACCTTCCTCGCCTTGCACATAGGTGCCAAATGACCCATTACCCCGCACATGAATCATTTTTGTACCGGCATAATCGGGTGCTGTGGTCGAGACGGCCGCATACCTGACATTTCTCTTTTTCGGGGGCTTGGCCCCGTAAAATAGTCCGCTTTGGTCTTGGTGGTGTCGTATGTGTTTTAAACCGTTCCTGCTTGGTAAAATGGAACGCGCCGTCCTTCGACCACTCTTTGCTCGCGTTGATGTTGGCCTCCCTGGTGGCCGCCACCTCCAACAACTTAACTAACGTGGTTGATGCTGCTGACGCGTCCTCTTCTAGTAACCGGTTCTGGATCTTGCCGGAATCCATTCCGACGACGAATACGTCC
Organism: Pemphigus obesinymphae; assembly: GCA_025469235.1. NCBI lineage: Eukaryota > Metazoa > Arthropoda > Insecta > Hemiptera > Aphididae > Pemphigus > Pemphigus obesinymphae. The sequence continues at coordinate 940 of JAIPRL010008615.1, read as the reverse complement.
CGCACTACTATCGCTAGCTCTGGCCCGAAACCGCATTTCGAAGCAAGTTGACGTACGCGGGCGCCCCACCGGGACACACTTTCGTCGTGATTCTTACGAGCTAGGTAGAACTGGCGACGGGCGACGAAATACGACTTTTTCGGCTGCTCTTAGTGGTTTCGCAGTATGACCGACAACGACTCAAAAGTCATATTGTCGGGTTTCTCTGGCGAACACAGACTGAATAGAATTTCATGCACTTGCTCCGAAATCGAGGTTAGCAAAATATTGCTCTCTTCTTATTTTCCTGCGTGATTTCGTTGGTGGCAAAACATTTTTTTAGCGGGGCGAAATATATTTTTACATCCATATCTTGGTCGAAAATTCCCGGAGTGCCGATGACTCGCGTGTAGACAGTCTTCACTGACGCCCGCTCGCTAGCTGGTGTTGTTTGTGCCATGTTTAACGGGTTGGGTTTTTATTTCATTTAATTTTTTTTTATATATATATATATATATTATATATGCATAGAATATGCTATGTACGAGTAACGAAAAGTGAATATGCAAATGTGCACAAATCTTCGTCACCAATTCGTTGTATGCTTATATGGTGGTATATAACACAAATTTGTATAGACGTAATTATGTATAGATACTAATGTGTTTATTACGAAACAATATCACGGACTGGCCGTCATTATTAAATATTCGTCGTCGTACGCGGTGCAGGACATGTCCCCACAGCGTAATACTATCATATAATATAATAAATATATTAAAAATTAACTATATATTATTATTATTAGGTATTATTATTATTATCTACATAATAATCAGTGGTGGATTTGGGGAGGGACGCAAGGGGACGGAGCTACTCTTCATTTTTTTCACGTTTAACAGCGCACCCCTTAATTTATTTATCGGGGAACGCAAGGGACGCAGTGTTTGTTTTAATTTGT
>JAIPRL010008614.1:0-19851 GCA_025469235.1 Pemphigus obesinymphae | reverse complement strand
GAATGTTAAGGTGGATGAGTGGGGTTACTAGAGAGGATAAAATAAGGAATGAGTATATCAGAGGTAGTATAGGGGTAGCTTCGATAGTAGACAAAATGAGAGAGAATAGATTAAGATGGCTCGGGTAAGTATTAAGGAGGGATGAGACTGAGGCAGTAAGATTAGTAAGAAAAATGCATGTTGTTGGTAAAAGGGGGCTGGGGAAGACCGAAAAATAAATGGGGGGATGTAATGGCGAGTGATATGAGGAAGGTGGGAGTAAGTGATGAAGATGCGGGTGATAGAGTTAAGTGGAAGTGTAGGACCAGGGTGGCCGACCCCAAATAGTTTCGAGAGAAGGAGAAGGAGAAGAAGAAGAATCAAATCGAGACGGCGAAAACCCGTTATCTTCCGTCCAAACTTTTCAATTAAATTAATTGTGAATTATAATTATATATGTTTACTGATTGGATTTTTGTTTTAATTGATTTATTATTGTTATCATGGTCTTCGTATTATCTTTTTTCCCTCATGTTCATTATTGTTTTTTTTTTTTTTTTGTTTATTATATACTCGTAGTCGTGTCGTGTTCGCCATTGCGGCAACATTAAAATATTATTTTCGTCGTTTGCCCGTAGCGGCGTTCCCTATGTAAATTATGTTTTTATGTGATTATTAAAATTATTTGTTCGTCATATATGGAATTCAAATCTATCAAATCATCGTTGTCGTCGTTCACCAAACCTGCCGTCAATCAACACGGGAATCACCGTTGACCATTGGAACCGTTCAGAATCAGGTTTTTCTTTTGTATTATAATCACACTATATTTATGTAAAATTATTTTTAATGAATAGGTATTCATTTTTTAATTTCTATTTTTTAAATAATTTATTATAATAATTATTATAATAATTTATTTAAATAAAGATAAAATTGTTTAGTCGATGGTGATAGTAGTGCCACTAAGAGGAACGAAATGTCATATGGAAGTGAATTTCCGGTGAAAAAAATAGAATGCCGAAATCACCTCTTACAAAATTATGCCATGAAGTTGACTGCATTGACGGAAGTCACAAAATATCCTATAATTATCCGTAAATTTATTACTAATAATATTATACGTTTCCGATCGGATATTACAAAAGCTATTTTACATCAACGAAATCGTGATTTACCACTTCATCAAAAAATTTTAGGTTTGGATTAATTTTATTATAATATGTATAGTATGTATAGTATTTTATATAGGTATTATATTTTGGTTTTAGAACTTAAAAAAGACATATCGAATTGTCCATATCATTGACTAGGATCAGTGGTTAAAGTGGAAAATAATTGCAGGGGGGACTAAAGCTAATGTACCTTTAAGAGGGCGCAACAAAAACGAAAAATCAACCTAAGAGCGTGAGAAAACTGTGGGACTTTGAAAAGTCGAATTTTGATTCTGAAAATTATTTTGAATTTATTAGTTTGTCTTCTAGGGACGATCGAGGTGATTATTTTTATTTTATATTTTAGCCGTGTTATTTATCATTAAAAATTTCAATTTTTAAACATTGATTATATTTTAATCTAAATAACAAAAAAAAAAAAAAATGCCTCGATCGATCCCTAGAAGACAGTTCGACACATTCAAATTATTTACAGTTTGTAAATCCAACTTCTCAAAGCTCCATAATTTTATCACGCTTATCGGCTTTCAGGTGGAACTTTCGTGATTATACAACAATAAAAAGTGACGGGTACGGGGCTATTTTTAGATTAATTTTAAAATGTACTTAAATATTTCCAAATTGTTAGATTTTTATTTTTCATAATATTTCTTAAAAATTGCCTATACAGAATTCCTTAAAAATCGCAGGTGTTGCGGCCCCTAAACCGTTAAACCTTATTCAATATTTCTTTATCATTTTTTGGACACTAAGAATCTCTTAAATAATTACAGTAAAATAATCAAACTGTCATTGAAAGTAATACATCACTATTACACATAATATATTTTTGGTTTTTAACGAAATAGTTTTTTTTATAATATAAATCTTGCAAACAATTTATAACTAAATACCTTTATTTAATTTTTTAATATTGTATACTAGAGTACTAGACAATAAATTCTATGTCAATTTTCAAATAAACATATCTATTGGTCATATACTCTAGCATTCATAATATTGTATAACATTATAAGCATAAAATTATATGAAAAAAAAGTCTTAGGAGAGCAATACACCCTCATTTGTTATCTCCGTCTATCTAACAGATAATATAGCAAAATCACACTATTGAGAATTAAAATTTCGGCGTTCAGGTTAAATTTAGAGTATAAACACCTATTACAAAATTTAAAGAGAGAAATATTTTCGAGTGAACCTTATGTGGGCCTTTCCAAAATATCACATGAAAAAAAAGTTTAAGCTATTTGAAAATATCAAAAACTAAAAATGCCGTATTTTTTTTTCAGACAATATTTTATAAAAAGTCCATGAGGTCCACTCGAATATGTTCTTCTCGTTAAATTTTATAACAGCTGTTTAATCTTAAAATCTAACCAAAATGCCATAATTGCAATTCTTCGTTGTATAATTTTGCTATATTGCCAATTAGATAGACGGAGACAGAACGCCACACCAATAATTTTTCATTGAAAAATTTGATTTAGAATTTTTCATTTTTACCAACTTACAAATATTTTAGAAATACGAAACAAAAAATAAATTATAGCTAAAAACTTTATCTAGAGATTGATGGAGCCAATATTTGATATACATGATACATTTTCGATATACATGATGCAATTTTACATGTTTTATGAGCTGTTAAAATATCGAATTTTTGATTTTTCTAACAGCTCATGAAACGAGTGTAAAAGTGCATATATCAAAAATGGGTTCCATCAATAACTAGACAATTTTTTTTCTTTATAATTTATTTTTATTTCATCTTTCTACGATATTTTCAAGTTGATAAAAATTAAAAATGCTTAGACATATTTTTTTTAAATATCGCGATTATACAACAATTAAAAATTATATTTATACAAGACTATTTTTAAAGTGCCTACTCTAATAATATATTCAAATATTTTTAAACTGATGGATTTTCATTTCTTTTTAAATTCCATAAAATTTTACCATACAAAACCCTTAAAAATCAGGTGTGTGGCGTTCTCTTAATAAATATACATACATTACACCTAATTTTTGGTATACTTATATAGATAAAATATAATGTATTGTTTTGAAATATACTTATAATATTATGAAACTAATAAAATTATATGAATAATAAAAAAATAATTCAGTCTATATTAAAGTAGACATATTTTCGTCAGAACGGTCATATTATAAAACCGTGGTTCTGATTTCATTACAATTTTTGAGTTTGGTACCTATATTCTGGGTAGAAATATTGGTGTTCAGTTGGTGTAATGTGTAAAATTTATTGGTCCTGGACTGGTGCCAGACAACAGACTAACACTGAAATTTGAATACGGCCGTTAAAAGTGTCAGGCTCCAACACCAGTGTTAAAATGGTGTCCTAATTGTTGTATTGCCCAAATGAAAAAAAAAAAAAATCTCAAAAATTGTCGGTGCGCGGCGAGTCGAACCAGCGAGTGGTAATAATCCTATGCCTATACAACGTTTTACTTACTGGGGTAACTACTCAGAGTTGAAATTAAGTATGAATTCATGGCATATTAATGTAATATAATATTACAATAGATAATAATAATAGCCCTGTGGTAGTATATTTATGTGCATATACATTTTATTGTGTACTTTTTTTTTATACCTATATATTATTTTACCTACTTGTATTATATAATATGGACATAAAGTCGGCAAAATATTTTAAATATTTTCACATTCTGTTGAAAATAATAATAATGAAAAACGTGATGACGTGGCAGTAATTTATACATATACTTATATATAGGTACATCGTACATATAAGGTGTTTGTATAATAATTTTATTTAAATTATACTTATTCAACATTGAATTGTCGATTGAAATAAAATGTGTTTTTACAATCAAGAACAAATAATTAATACATTTTAAATTTAAGTAAGTATATAGGCAAGTATTAATTATGCAATTTTAATTGGTACCAAATAAATGTATTTATTAGTAGGCGCATTTAATAAATTCAATATTTAATTTTTAATCAGATTTCACTATTTATATGAAACAAATATATTACCTAATATAAGACTTATTTTAACTGTGCGTGTGTACTGTCATAATTAGTGATATTAGTACCTATCAATAAATGTCTAGTTGGTCTAGACCTATGCATATAATACATCTTAATTATAAGGAGTAATAATTTATTTTAGTATTATATTATCACAAATGCTGGAAAAATTTTGACACCACTGGTCCACGGATACGGTCCAAACACCAAATTTTAAAGCATAATTTCTACCCGAGTATACTTTTAATGTATTTATACGTAATATTTACGATTAAAAACATATTTGAACTGTTCTTCCATAATTAAAACTAAAGGGGACGCCAAACTTAAGCTAAGCAAAGAAGGAGGACGGCGTCCCCCTCCGTCCCCCCTCACTTTAATCACTGCATCTACTGTTATTTATTATCGTGTGTAATAATAATAATAATGGTAATAATAATCGAATACGCGGTAATGGGTATCCGGACAAAATCGTGATAAAACTTATTATAATTTATATTTTGTATTTAACGATAATTGACCATTAAGAATCCCAATTTAGTACATAAATATAGTAGGTACCTACTCAAAATGTGTCAGACTCGAAATATATTTAAATTATTATGTTTTGTTTAAATTAAAATCTTTAATCTGGATGCACTTATGAACATACTGTTTTTATATAACAAAATATATAATTATTTTTATTAAATAGGACAAAATATATTTAGTTAAAATATCTAACTAGATAAATATATATTTTTAATACATGAGTATTTGGTTCATAAAAGTTAGATATATTGGTCTGAATGAAGTATAATTTTTTTTAAATGTATAAAATACAATAAAATAAACAAAATATCATAAAATATGAAAAATAAAGATTGATAATACATTTACTTACATTATACCTACTTTTATCTAATTTAATACATTGACCAAACAATTTAAATCATATAATCCCAATCTATACTCATATATTCATTCGATACTGTACAAATCAGAGTACAAGTTATTATAATACTAACCTATTTTTTGCCGAGAACTATTTATTATCTGTGTGGAAGTATATGCATCAATTAATAAGTTCTTGCTAATATCAACTTCACAACCTAAAACATAATAATTTTTTATTAAAATTTTTTTTCACTTTTTAGGTAAAGTACAACATTGTAAATAAAATAATCAAATAACAATAATAGAAATAATAATAAAATAATTATATAAGATATTAAAATGTAATGTGTACCTGTGTCCTCTATTGATTTAATTATTAATTGTGCGGCATCAAACATAGCAGATAGCATCGACGAGGAACAATTATTGTTTATACTATTATCTAAGAAAGTAATAAGAAGGTAACTAAGATTAGCACAATTTTAAAACATGCATATCTACCTAATTAAAGATTCTAAATACTTATCATATAATTCATAAATCATAAGTCGGTAATAGGTATTTTAAAAAAATGAAAAATATTATAAACCTCATGTATAAAATACGAGTACATACCTATATAATTATTTCTTAATTTGTGTTTTAATTTGTATTATATGATATTAAAAGTATACCTATATATATATAGTATATGATGATGATAAATTTAAAACAAAAAAAGTACAAGAATAATCATTTGTACAAATATTACAGTAAAATATTTTATTTTCATTGAAAGTTTGATAATATCTAGGTATCTATGTTATCTATATGGGTACCTATATTTAAAAAAAAATGTAATCTATAAAAAAATCATTTTTTTTTTTAACAGAAACAAAATATATACCCACATTATTTGCATTATGATTTATAATATCTAATATATATATATACCTATATATATATGTATAGGTATCTATTTATATATAGGTATAATAATTATTTGCATAGATTAGGTAAATGTAACTTAAAAGATTCACATAAATATATAACCAATAAAAGAACAAAAATAACAGGTAGGTATGAACAAAAAAGTACTGTAAACAAGACAGAGACCTTTACTAACAATCTAAAAAAAATAAAAATTGATCTACATCTATCTGTAAGTTATGTCACTGAGGACTATTAAAGTGAATACTATGTAGGTATATTATATATATTATATTTCTCCACGCTATTTTATTAGGTAACAGGTATGTACTATGTATTTTTAGTTATAGCAAAAACAAGTAGGTACATTTGGATGTAGGTAACTAGATAATTAGGTAAAAAATAAGTATTACCCTATGAAAATAATTACATAATATGGTTACCATAAATATACAAAGTACCTTTATATTCAGTGCTCGAACTGATGGTGGTATGCAAGGGGACAAAGATTCGACTCTTCTATTTTTTAAAATTGCATTATTACTCCCTTACTAATTACTTCTTACAGAAGGTAGGTATACGAATTAAATAGTTTGAAGAAACTCTTAGTTTTTGTAATCCCAAGAGTAGTTTTTTTTTATATTTCCAATTCGAGCATTATATATAGGTACCTAGTATATATAATACATACCAGATACCTATAGTCTATGAGTGTATATTATTATCTAAATATCTAATAGTAAATTAAATAGTAATAAAAATAATTTTTTTAATACGACTTAAAAGTTTTAATTTACCTGAATCATTATCCACATCGTGTTTATCTTCCTCAATTGTCACACTCTTTTATTTAATGTTCTGATGAAAGTAATCATTTATACTTCTATTAATTTAACACATTTTTAAAAACTAAATTACAGAAATAAATTTACTCTCTCATCTCTCTAAGTTTTTTGATTCCATCGTCCTCAACTCTATTCGTTCCACTCTCAATCATATTTTTGCGGATGAACAGCAAGGATTTTGACTGAGTCCTTCAATCACGACTTGTAATCTAGTGCTTACTTCATATATTTATGATTTTTTTCGGGGGCAAAAACATGTTGATGTAATTTATACAGACTTTTCAAAAGCATTTTATCGTGTGGACCATAATCTCCTTATTCAATCCTTAAACCTTCTAGGCATTGGCAATCCTTTACTCGCTTGGATAAGCTCATATCTATCTCATACCTCTGTTCTTGGTTCTTCCTAATTTGCCTTTATTCTATCTTTCGCTGTAACACAAGAAGCTGTACTTTCCCCTCTCCTCTTTGCTCTTTTTGTAAATTCAGCCCCTTCAGTTCTTCGTCATGCCAAACTTCTTATATTCACTGATGATATAAAATTGTTTCTACGGGTAAACTCTATTTATAATTGTCATATTCTCCAATAAGATCTAAACAACTTGGTGGTATGGGGACAGTCCCTAAATCTCTCTCTGAATATTTAAAAATGTTCTGTATTTTCCTTTTCCCGCTCTCACTCTCGCATTTTTTGTTCCAAAAATCCTAACATTACTGCCACCATAAATACCTACATTTTAAGAGGACGTGATTCTCTATTTGTTGTCTCCGTCTAACCAACTGATATTATATGAAATTCACATTCAGAACTTGTATCATAATGTTGTAAATAGATATAACTATTGTAAAAACTCATTAATTAAAATAAATAAATATGGTTTTTTTTAAAATTAAAACAAAGCAGTCGTTCAATATTCAAAAGATCAAGATATATTCTAAGATTCGAAAAGTAATAATAAATACGATAAATGTAATTTTTAAAATAATCAAAACAGTCAGAAGTGCTCCAAGTTATTATTGCTTCGTGCATTGGTGATTTGTAATTAAAAGTTTCAATTCTGTACGAGTTTTAAAAAGGAAATCATCGTATATTTAGTATTTACTACCTATTCCGACTATTCGGTTGGTTTAGACTTTGGACTATACGGTAAATCTCCGAAATATTGGATAGTACAAACTATTTGAGACTTTATCAAACTATTCGATATTATAATTTGATATAATTTGTATCAGATTATTTGATAGTTTTTGTCGAAAAATCAGCATTCGATCATGTAGAACTATTCGAATAGACAATTCAATAAATTACGACGACTATTGAATACTATTCGGTAATGTAAACTATTCGATAGTGCCCATCAATAGTTATAACGCAAAACAAAAATAATGTTATAATACGAAAAAAACAATAACGCAAAAATTAATAAAGTTTTATTATTCCCTCTCTCCTTGTCAAAAAATGTCAGACCCCCCACTTTATTATGTCAGCATATGTCCAACAAACACCCTTTATAAATATTTTAAATTTATATTGTATATATTTTGATTTTTTTTATTACTGCTGACATCAGCATGGTTCTAACCCCCTCCCCCTAGGCGCTTACGTAATACTTGAACGCCCCCAAGGGCAAAATAAGAAGAGTTCCATGTATTACTTAATAATTAAAGATAATTAAATGTACCTAATATTTTTTTTAATATTAGGTACAAACGAAAAATAGAGTCTATCTTACTGCTAGTACTTGGATTATAGTATTTATCATATGCGTTAACACATTGTATACACGTTGGATAATATGCTTTTGCGCCTGCACAACCGATCGGAATGCTTCAGAATCCGTCAAAATATACTTGTTGATCAATTTCAGACGTTTCCGTTTCGTTCCAAAGTGACGTATGGTATCCGATCAGGTATGCTTGGTTTCATTAAAATTATGTTAAATTACTTTTTCCATTCTGATCAGATTCGACTGTTTCTATCCGGTGTGAGGCAAGTTTTATAGTAAATCACAGACCGCTGCAGTTTTTTGATTTAGATGTTTTAGATAACATAATTTGGCTTTTTTCTAGATATTAACCTTGAAGTTATTGTAGGTATACAAGGATTTAGGAATTTCTTTAAATTGTTTAGAAAACAATATTGATTCAGATGAGAAATTTGCAGGAATTATCATGGAATTATGTTTGATTAATTGTTATGACATATTTATACACTTAATACAAGATTCTAAAAATGAATGTAAAATATCTAGATTTTTTTTATTTACAAACCACATTTATTATTCAGGTATGATAGACGTTAATAAATAAATTATTCTAATATATTTCCTGCAAATTTTTCATGTGAATCGCTTATATAGCATTTGTAATCTAGGGGCAGAAATTCCTTATTAAGAAGGTGGGACATACTTTTGAGTGATTTGTACGTAACTATATATTTGTTTAAAATAGACCTGGGAGTCTATTCTCAAATGTATCGAATCTAATGGACGAAAAATGTTTTTCGATTGATAATATTCGTAAATATTCATTCGATTAGAAATTTTCGATTAGTCGTATTCTAAAACATCTATCGAATTTTGACAAATTGAATAAATTATTTTCGACATATTTTTCTATTATCGAATGAAATCATCGATTTTTCCATGACATTTTCAATTGATATCAAACTTTATAGTGTTAAAACTTTTATTATTGAATGTTATCATTACCAACGATAATAATATAAATTAAATACTTATAAATAATTATGTTTACAACAACATTTAAATTCTAGTCGCATTATATAGTAATATGGGGAAATATTTAGCATATAGGTAACTTTGAAACTGAGAGAGATAGATAAAATATGCTGGTTTTTAACATTTGTTTGTATAGATAATTATGAACAATATTTATTTATATCAAATTATTGTCTATGTCATATTTATTATGTTTAAGCAATATTCGCTGAAAAACGTATTCTTTTTATGATATTTTGTAAAATTTTGTATATTTTTTTCATCCTATTTATTCACTTTAATAGTAAAAAAAAAGTCATCGAAGAGAGACATATTGTAATACGTTTGTGTTAAGTCAGTCATTATATCAGAAAAATAAATAATATTTTAAGTCATGGTTGGTATTTTATTCAATTCTGTATTCGGTTTTTGTAACCGATTAAATGTTATTAATTGAGTATAAAAGTGCATACATATTTTGTAAAACAAAATGTATGTAAATTTTAAAGTCCGGTCAGTAGAGTGTGGAAGTACTTCGCTCGTAGGATGTCATTAGGTGCGGAAACTTTGTACGTCGGGTAAGATATTAATGGTGGAAAATTGAATTTAAATGCAATAAATCATTGCATTCCATATAATAAACACTTCTGAATATTTTAATGAAAATAAGAATTTTTTTTTTTTTGGTTTGAAGGGGGTGATAAAAAATTATCTCTACCCCCGGTTCTCTGCTAGGTTCATCAATGTACATATTTTTCATTTGTTGTTTTCCTTTTATTTTATCTTATTTTTCATTCATATCCATAACACTTATGCTGATGCATACGTGTGTCATACCATGTGTTCTCCTGTAAATAAATACCCTCGAGCATTTCACCTTTAAACAACGTGTTGGAAATCCTTTGGTATACCTACCTATCTATACCACACTGGCACATCCGGACAGCCACGAACTACGTCAATAATAAAAAAAAAGTTCGATTTTTGACCCCGAATTAAATTTTTTCTTCTGTTAAAACTGTTAGCTGTTAAATAATCTATTAATAATCTATATATTTTAAAATAGGTGTAAAATAATTAAAAATTAAATTTAAAAAAAAAAAAGAAAAAGAAGTTTTTAACACACTGATATCAGATAATATTATTAATAAGTATTTTTCAAAAATCATGTACTACGCTCTGTGACCTACTCGACGTGGTTTTCCACAACAAATCGGTGGATATTTTCGATTTATTTTACGACATTTGTGACGTTAAATACGTGAACTTCAAAAGTCCGTAACTTCCAAACTAAGTCCATCCAGCAAATTTTTAATAATAGAAAAATATACTAAATAATATAATATTTAATATGAATTCATAAAATACTAATTGTGATAATTTAAAATGGAAAAAAAATATAATAAAATAAATGATTCTGAAAGTTTAAATGTTACGACAGTTTACCATGTATTAAATATTAATAAAAAATAATTTTTTTTATATTTTTTAGTATCACAATTACTGAAAATAATTTTTTCATTTATGAATGAACCTAATAATTAATATCATTGTTATTTATTCATTACTCGTTGATTAGATTTTTTAAATTAAAACTGCTATAACTCAATTGCAATTTGGAATTTATAAACATGGTTAATACATCTATATTAATTAAAAAAAAAAATTCCCTATTCTAATGTACTGTCGAAAAAGATAGTTGCTTTTTTAAAAAAAATCAATTTATTGCACACACGCGCACTGAAAGGGTTAAAATTTAAATAGCTGCAATTTCTATTTTTAATACCGGATTCAGATAAATACATTATTAAAATTGATGTTGTTGCCTAAACTATTGTTCTAAACCCAAAATTGTGTTAAAGCTGTTAAAAAATTTCGATATTATTCAAATCATTTTTTTTCGTTTCATCTGTCCACCTTATTTACATGTTAACAAAATTGAAATATACGTAAATAATCATGTTTTTTACTAAATATCGCATTGTTTTATTTTAATAATCACTATTTAGATATTTAGTGGAGTAAAAACCCCAAATAGTTGAGTGTGAAGGAAAAATAGAAGGAAAAGAGTGGACTGAAGACATTTTTGGTTTTTCAATGATATTTATTAATTTTTTTTTGGAATTCAATAATTATATTCGTACCCGTTTTCTCATATCTACTTTTTATCATATTGGTACTTTTAAAAGATCATTTTTCGATTTTTGAATAAATGCGTAAGAAAAAACGGAAAAATTCATGTGCCAATTAAAATCAATTGTGATTATTTTATCGTAATTCCTAAAGAATAAATGGCTTTTCAACTTGAAGTTTTCAGTGAACATGTACTTATTACTATTATATTGAGTCCATTAATTCCTAATATTAGGTGGTACCGTTAATGCTATATTATAATTCAACATTCCATGTAGTGATTTCTGCAAGTATAATATATATTCATAAAAAATAATACACAAATAAAAATGTTAGAAAACTATATAATATTGAAAAATCCTTAGAAAAAAATTCAGCAGGTACATGAAAATTCTAAAGTAAATTAATGTAAAACGAATATCGTTTTATATGTTGGTAACGTACCAGATCAAACACAAATGGTGTTATCCTCAGCGCTATGTGACAATAAATTTTGAAACATTTAGTTTTCTGTTTTCTAATGATTTTACTGCATTTTTTAAAATGGGAAAATCCTAATAACATGAAAAGAAAAATAATAATTATTATTTTATTGATAGCATTAAGGTATAATCTTAATAATATAGATATTATGATTTTGTTTTTATTTTGGTTATTTGAGAAATAACTATTATAGGAAACTACCAGCTATCCTCATCAATGTGTAATAATATCATAGATTATAAAATTATGATGTATTATCAATACCATTTATACAAAAATACTAATTAATAATAATATATACTAATTAATAATAATAAATAGACGTTTCATCAGCTCCCATCAATTACGTTATAAGCTTACATTATCGTCAATTATTATTCTTATCTTTATATAAATTTGTATATCGTCTGATTTAAAGGCGTGCACAAGAAGGGTAGGTATATGAGAATTAAAACATGATTAAAAATGATCCCCGTTGATCTGTACACAGAACATATGTTATATTATTGATAGAGGAGGGGGATGTTGGAATAATACTTTTGACAAAAAAATGCAAAAAACATACAGTTATTTGCACCTTAAAAAAATTTCACGTTTAATATCACTAAAATATATATTGAACTATAGTTGAATCTTCTATAGTGTCTTTGACTATAAATACAATTTTATTATCTTTCTATGTATCAAAATTAGCCTGATAAAAATATTTTTTTATGATATTATCACTATTCTAAAAAATGTATTTATTGACACTCCCTTAATTATTTTGGGTAATTGGGTTTTAGTTCCCTTATTTTAAATAGGTAGGTAGATATGTAGGTAACTTAACTATTAACTTTAGAAATATATGATTAGGTACCTAAATTTACTTGCACATTTTACAGATGTATGTACATTTATTTTGTTGTGAAATTAAAAATAAAAGAGAAAATATCGAACAAGTATTAACTTATTTTTAGGTAGGTAGGTAGAAAGTTGTAATAATATTTTACATAATAAACTTCTTTATTTAAAATGTAAACATAATCAACTAACATCAGTCTTAAATTTACGAATGATAAAAAAAAAAAAAACCGAATATATTTTATATCACATACTTTTGACAAACTTATATAGGTATATAAATAATTCTACAAGTAACTCAACACCAAAATATTTGACAAACTTAAATAATACATACAATAATATACATATATAATACAGTTAAAGTAAAAAAATAATAATAATAATAATAATAATAAAATACAATGTACAACTTTCAAATAAATAACATTGCAATATTAAAATTATTATTCAATTGACAATCACAGTTTTTTCACATTCTAGACAGATAAAAGTGATACGTATAATTTCTAAAAAACTACAAATTACTACTAATTTAAAGTTTAAAAATACTTCAAATCATTGAATTGTTTTTAGTAGTGTTAATCAATTAAATAAAAATATAAAAATTTGATCCTAAAAAAAAAAACCCTAATTACCTTATATTACAATTTTTTTTACAAAAGGCTAATAAAAACCAAAACAGCTTATTGATTACTTATGGCGTTAAAAATGATTATTTCCTATTACTTTTAACATAGTCTACTTTTTGGTTATTTTTATACCTACAATATTAACAATAATTTATAATATGTACATTATAAAAACAATTTAATAAAAATTAATATGTATGTAGTTTCTGGTTATAATTGAAATGCGTCTAGTGACAAAATTTGATATATATATAAGTACATGCGTTGTATATTTATATATTAAGTTGTGTCCCAGTTTTACTACACAAGTTAATGTTCATGATTCCCTGATAAGTTATTTCTAAATATTACTTTTTAAATAACTTTTTTATTTTGAACATATTTACATATGCGCGTACACACAAGACATTTTAACATTTTGTAAAACAGTGGCTTCTAGAAGTACAAGAAATATATAAAAAGATTAATTACAATTGATTAAAAAAATATTCAATAAATATTACGGAGAATGTGGATTGAATATCATAATTCGGTATGCAATGTAAATTGTTTATTTACCAATTGTATCAAGCATTACCTTCAGCTAATGATCATATTAGTTGCTCAAATAAAAAATGTAAAGATGGTAATGAATTAAAATACTACCGAACAATTAATTTATATAGTCCAGATCTTGAAAACATATACTATTTGGAAAAACTTCTATTAGAATACACTGAGGATAAACATTATAACTGTCGTTAACCCTCATATAATGAATAGTTTTTTTCAAGAAAAAAAACTAAATCATCAGATATTTGTTGAAATGGATCAAGTTATGATGGATACCAACAATTATACTATGACAAACATTCCACAAGAAATATATGTTAACCATACGTATAATAATTTTACCTAACTTAAACTATAATATAGTTGTATAACAAGCATACAATAAATAATATACATGTAATAAGTTTTCTAGTAAATTATTAAAATTACATAGTTACGTATAATACCGTTCAGTTGTAATTAAAAATGAAACATTAAAAGCATTATATTTTATAAAATAATTTTTATGAAATCATTATTAGATGCGGTTTACAATTATTAATATTAATTAATTTTTGAGTTAGGTATAAAAAATTTTTGTCAAAACAGTTTTAGTTTAAACATAAAGTTATCCAATTATGCATTTATATTTAGGTTTTATTTATGTACAATTAATCCAGGGGCGTCATTTCAGTTTTTTTTGGTGGTGTGCAAGGTATCAAGCCGGCCATTTTGAAATTTTACCAGGCCATTAAAAAATAGAGCGGATCTACGAGGGGGTGGATTCCCCCCCATGACTCGACTGAAATTAATTTACCTGAAGATTTCCTTCCTTGTAAACAAATAAGTAAAAAAAAAAGGCCGTTTCTGATGAAAGTAAAACTCGACTTTTGGATCCACCGCTGCATATATTTCTATGTAGATTATCCAGCTTTTATTTTATTCTTTTATTCAATAAATCTAATTTATTGATTTATATAGTTTATTGATATAGTTTATTAACTATTAATGTTTGAAGGTTGTGGTACCAAATATCATATAATAAAATTATAAAATAAATTACTTTAATTCCCAATACTGAATATAACTGTTAATTTACACTATGAAATTATAAATATGAAATAATTTAAATAATGTAATTAATAATACATTTTACTGTAAACAATATTAACAATAATTTATATTATATACATTATAAAAACAATTTAATAGAAATTAATATGTACCTATGTAGTTTTTGGTTACAATGGAAATGCGTCTAGTGACAAAATTTGATATACACATAAGTACATGAATTGCATATATATAATATATAATTAATATATATATGTAATATATAATTAATATATATATATATATTAATTTGTGTCCCAGTTTTACTACACAAGTTGTATAATTGTATTCCAATATCCATGATTACCTGATAAGTCATTTCTAAATATTATAGTTTAAATAACTTTTTATTTGGAACACATTTAAAGCCTCGTGCACACAAGAAATTTTTAACATTTTGTAAAACAGTGGCTTCTAGAAATACAAGAAATATATACAAAGATCGATTACAATTGATTAAAAAAATATTCAATAAATATTACGAAGAATCCGGATTAAATATCATAATTCGGAATGCAATGTTTCTCCCTTCCCTCCCTAATGTGCACCTATGGATAGGGACTTTAAACAAATAGCGGGTAAACCAAACCACGATGCGTTAGGTCCACTTCCCTTTGAGTTATGAGTAATCCAAAATTCGGTTTTGGACTACCCAAAAAAGTTGTTTTTAGTGTTATATACCTATCTTAATGAATAACATATTTTTTCCACTGGTTTAAGCTCGTTCTGGCTGTTATTAAATGCGCTCATCTATATTCAATATTTACATACCTTATGATAAGTTATATTTCACATGGAACAAACATCTGAGTAGGAAGGAAGATCGGTTAAGGCATCTGTTAGTTTGCTCTTCAAAACTATAGGGTATCTGTTGATTGGGGATAATATGTTAGAGCAGATATTCTTTTTTGCCTTATTTTATAAAAAATTTTATTGAAATTTATTGCATGGATGTTGCAAAAGAAACATCTATATAGCATCTAGTAAAAGACATTGGTATAGTATATATAGTCGGTCGGCAGTTCACCAGAACCGAGAAGATCGGACATCGTTCTAAAGCAGGTCAGCTCATCCTATATTCTCTATTTCTTGTCCATAGATGGTACCGTAATATTATATATGTAATAGGTAGGTAAGATTAAGTTTTAGGATACTTGTATACCTATCCTCGGGATACATATACTTATATTGATATTTTGGTTGAAAATATTATAATTTTGTTTATACGAAAGTTGTCGGTTGTTTTATTTGTTATTACCAATATATTTATCTACTCTTGTACCCCTCTCAAATATTCACCGACCAGAGCACTAGTCCTCTTGCGTCGTTAGCCAAGTTCAGTTATGGCCGCAAGTGGGCAAACAAATAGAAATATGCATTATAATATTATATTATATTATAATATTTACATTGAAAAACTCATTCATATATTAAATAATGTTTAGAAAGACACAAAGATGACGACGAAATAAAATAATTCATATGGATTATAATCATCAAGTTTTAATGAAGTAAAAATATTTAGATATTTGGAACCTTACTCTTTTTCTA
Source organism: Pemphigus obesinymphae (assembly GCA_025469235.1). Taxonomy (NCBI): domain Eukaryota; kingdom Metazoa; phylum Arthropoda; class Insecta; order Hemiptera; family Aphididae; genus Pemphigus; species Pemphigus obesinymphae. The sequence continues at coordinate 3,037 of JAIPRL010008614.1, read as the reverse complement.
AGTGACTACGTCTTCGATGTCTAATTGTGAAGCACCTCGGAAGGAAGGACATCGCAAGCGTTACCCGTTTACAGCGGGAAATTTAATTTGTATTGAAAGTGAGGATACCAGAAGAAAATACACTGAAAGGAAAGAAACAGGAGGTGAGATAAATTTCCAGGACATTGGAAACGTTACATAATTACAGTGGACAATTTACTGATCTTGGTAGTCGAAAATTCGGGTAACGAACACACTGGAAATGACGAAACCCGATGTGTGATCAATTTACAGGACATCGGAAATGTTCTATTTACTAACGTGCTACTTACCGAGCTTTGGAAATTGAGGATATTGTAAGCAACGAAATTAATTTTAAGGACATCAAGACTATTATACGCATACGATGTCTAGTTTAATGTCTTCTTTGGCAATTCAAACTCTGTGTTTTCAAAGCCATCGGTAGTTTGAGAAATAAGGACACCATTGTCGAGGGCACTGGACATCAAGTTCGTTAATCGCTTACACCGACCAATTTAGAATAATCTTTGACTCTCCTATAGTATATTCAGGATATACAATTAATACATTGGACCTCGATTTGGAAACGAAGACATCATGACTCTTTTAGATTATCATTAAATTTAAAGATATTTGAAGTTTGGCGGTACCACCTACTGATATCATAGTCTATGGCACACGGTTTATCACAAAATATATTATAATAACCCGATTAATGATATCGACATGATTCTTTCATGATTTGAAAATTTTTAAATACATGTATGTATTGTCTTAATTAATAATTCGATTTCAATCTGACATTGAAATGAGGATATTCCATGTACTTTACTCAATACATAAGAATTCGTGTCCTTAAATTAACATGGTTTTTATTAAGTATTCTTAAAATTCGTAGAATCAAAATGTAGGTTAGTCTAATGTTTATTTTAAGCATCCATGTAGTTTAACTGATTAACATATTTAATACGTATTTATTTATATAATGTATAATTCTGTTTAAACGTGTATGGCTTTTGTGTGATCATTTCACATAGGTACCAAAATAGAAGCATTCTATAGAACATTAAAACAAAAGTTATTATGAATATATTTTCTAATAAATATTAAACAAATTTTAATTTAGTCCATCATCTAACTTTCTAAAATAATATTGTAAAATAATTGTAATGGCAAACATTTTAATCAAGCACAAAATGTCCAACCCAATAATAATAATTGGAATCATTTCCCACGCAATAATATAATAATAATAATAATAATAATAATATCGATAATGGGAATTTTTTACAAACCAATAAAAATTATAATAGGTGAAACAATTTCATATGAAACAAAAATAATTCTAATTTTAATACTAACAATACTAAATGCGGTATATGTTCAAGTATTGTTCACTATACATCACATTGTTGGTCTAACCAAATGCAACAAAATACCAATAATCGTAGTAATAATAATTGTTCGGGCCAGACCGTAATGACGTTACATCAGCACGACGTCGACCCGTCTTTATTTGTTGTCTTCGTTCCTGTCCTAATCAGTTAGTGAATTTTAATAAGTGTTGATATTGTTTTCGTACTTACTCGTTGTGTTTATGTATAAATACATGTTATCTTTTTTTTTCCGTTGCTAAGCGGCCAAAGGCAAATTATTGTTGTTCAGTCGTATATTTCTATTTTTTTGTGTTAAAATCGTGCTATGTATTATTGCCGCCATTGAGGCTTAATATCCTTTATAATTGTTTTTTTTTTTATAATTAATAACTTTTCTTTTTATATTTTTTTTGTGTCACGACATTAAATCGGACATAGCAAAACACAAGTTGTTTTTAAAAGTGTTATTCGATATTGAGGCATATGTTATTGAACCGTGTGTTTACGTACCTACCTATATTGGTGGGAATTATTTCTGTTAAACAATAAAACCACGTTCCTCAAACTCACTAAGTACGTAAACTACAGACACGTAAGTCCACCAACATCAAGTGGTAGTTGAAAGGCATTTCCGGTCCTCTCCCGACAACTTACTACTGTGCCATAAATGGTAAGAACCATTGACATATCATTTACCAAAGGTTATAAGAGTCGTCGGTAAGTGTGAGTTGAGTGTTTATATTAAGTGTTAGAATACTCTAATTTCTTTTTCCCGTAGCATTAAGTTTGATTTCACTTTTCTCGTCGTCGTCATGTCTGTTATGTTGCCTACCTGATCCATTTACGGCGTATTGTGCAAGTTCGGTTGCCTGCATTCAAAATAGCAGGTGCTAAAAATACAAATTTGATTATAATATTGGTTACATGCCAATTGGTTCTACGGAAGCCTCTTCTAGCGAGAATACCATACAATAATATTAACCAGGTACCAAATAATTTTTAGGTGTCCAGCAACCAATTGAAATAATAGGGAAATAATTTCATGCATATACTATGGTTGAAATGGACACGATATTGCAGCATGTTACGCAAAGCAGAACTTTTGAACGACAAGCAAACTTTGTGGGAGATAATAATTAGAATTCGGGAAACTTACATGGTTCCAACATGATTTACGGCGTGATGGAAACCCGGCAGATAACTTCAGTGAACCCCAATGAGATTGGTATCACGTCATATCAGAATTAAAAAATAATCATATAAGTTGCCTATCACCCTATATAAATATTAACGAATTAAAATTGCTCATAGACACCAGAAGCGAAGGTAATATTTTAAAATAAATTTTTTAAGGGAGCGGGTTGGTAGTAGACCAATATAAGAAAATATACGTAAAAGAAATAAATAATTATATAAACGAAACCATAGGGAAGTTATCAATACTTAAAATAATAAACGGGGAAGAAATTCACACGGAATTTTATTTAGTAGATAATAATTTTTCTATATTAAAAAAAAAGCCGGTCAGTAGGTCGTGGAAGCACTTTGCTCGTCGGGTGTCAGTATTGGTGGATGCACTTCGCTACTGGGCAGGGTACTTTTGGTGGATGTATTGAATTTGAAAGCAATGATAAATCATTGCATTCAATAAAACGATTCTG
>JAIPRL010008613.1:0-19862 GCA_025469235.1 Pemphigus obesinymphae | reverse complement strand
TGTACGAAGGTTTCGTGATTTTATATTTGGCGGGACACGTCACGGCAACACCCCCCCCCCACCATAGAATTTCGCTTACAACTCTTCAATCGAGTTTGTACAAATTCTGAATTTGGCCATACAAATATGTACTAAATATTGCACATGAAGATTTCATAATTTTATGGGGGGGACATGTCACGCCAGCCCTTCCATAGAATTTTGGTTACAACTCTTCAACCGAGTTCGTACAAATTCTGAATTTGGTCGTACAAATGACGTACTAAATATTACACGTGAAGATTTCATGATTTTATGAGTGGGCGGGTCGGGGGGACACGTCACGCCAGCCCGCCCATAGAATTTCGCTTATAACTTTTTAACCCAATTCGTACAAATTCTGAATTTTGTCGTACAAATACGTACAAATGATGTACTAAATATTGCAAAATATTTCATTGGAAAATTCGATATTGGCTGGGCTGGCGTGACGCACGTGTGTGGTTGCAATGTAATTGAACAATGTTGTCAACAGTAAACACAAAATTTTTATATAATATAGAAGAACATTCAGGAGGAAAATAAACAACAAATTAAAAACTTTGAGGTACCAATCCGAAACTCGACAAATAAATGTTCAACACCAATTTCAGGAACAACATGTAAAGGAGATATCCTTGCGTATAGCAATGAGTACACCGCCACCCCTTAAAACACAACTAGTATTAGAGCATCTGTCAAATCTATATATATTATAATTAGTAAGACCAAGTTTGGCATCATAAAAAGAGTCATTTAACCAAGTTTTAGTTAATGTAAGAAAATCAAAGTTTATACAGGCAATATTACACTTAAAATTCACAAGTTTCGTCCGAAGACAACGGCTATTCTGGTAAAAACCAGATACTTTTTTACGAGATATTAATATTAATATATGATCACAATAACTAAAAGTAAATAGATATAACATAGATAGTACATAGATATTTTACATCAAATTAAAAGTAAATCGTTAAAGGCAGGATCTGCATTGGCTATCGACATGAGACGCTTTAAAAGTTCATTAGCCATATAATTGGTGGTGGAATGCGGAACATAAAAGGGAGCAGTGGAACGAGATGAATGAGACGGGACTTTAAAACATATTGAAGATAAAATTATTGGTGAATCGATGTCATTGTTTAATAACCCTGCCAAAAATTTATTACCAGCGATACGTCGACGCTCAGCTAAGGAGATTAAGCCAAGAGCAATAACAACTGGCATATAATTATGAGATTCACAAGGAATTTTTAATCTGAACCTAGCATATCGCAGAAACCTGCGTTGAACACGTTCAATCTGTTTTGAACTATCAGCAGTATGAGGGTCTACGACTACAGCTCCATATTCCAAAATGGGTCGCACAAGTGCACAAAAAAGTGTTTTTAACGACGATTCTAGTTGAAAGTCATTTGCCAATCGGATGATAAAACCAAGAGTTTTGAGTTATGAAATATTAATCAATAAGAATTACGATACGTGTATTTGTTCATGATTCGTGAGTGCATCCGGCATCAGTAGCGGTTTTGACAAAGTTTCAAAAAGGAGGGGGGGTGGCGATTTTATTGACATGACATAAAAATTTTTTTTTTCTTACTTAAATATCATTCAAGCTTACGTCTTATTCTTTTTATATTTTAAGTAAACAGTTGTTTATATTAATATATGTCAATATTAGATATAAGCACATTACCTAAACTGACCTTTTGTTTTAAAAATACTTTTTAGTTGGTTTTAGCGGTTTAACGCATTTTTATATAGGTACATAGAGAAATAAAAATTAATACATATAGATTTGTTTAGTATGGAGGACGTTGATTCCGGTCTAGAGAAATTAAAAATGTTAAATCTGTGGGTCCGGACGGTATATCATTGTAAAAGTGTTAGAAACACTTCTATTTATATGTATTTAGGGCTTTCCGTTTACTTTTAAAATGAGTTTCAATTTTGAATTGAATAAACCGACCATTGTGTAGCTCACAAAGTATATAAAATTTAATTTTTGCACAAACTTTGTTATTAATATTTAACCAGTACTTCGACGACCTTAACCGATTCATGGACGTAGCGACAGCCTATCTACCCATGATACGACCCGATCGTACATTTCGACAATCATAATTACTTTTACGAATATGCTTCAAACGGACATTTCCATACAATCACGTATTTGAGTGGGGTGTTAGGAGCGATTATCCTCCCTCCCACCATTAAGGCCCATGTGATAATATACATATTTAGATATTTAATTAATTGTGTTATATAATTATGTAATATACCTCACTGCTATGGCACTTTAATAATCATTATTAATTATTATAATTTCGTAAACTAACTAAACAAATAATTTTAGTGATACTATGAGACCTTAATAAAAATTTGATATATTTTATATAATTTGACCAATATAAATTGGTCCTCAGCCATGTATTATTAATCGTTATCTAGCGGTGAATTTTATGGGTGTGCTAATATTGTATTACCCGTTTAATGAAAATATAAAAATTGGCTGTTATCTATTTTAGTTTTGACAAGCCCTTTATTGTACTACTGTAGTAATTTACACTTATTATTATGAATAAATGAAGTTCTAACGAAAATAATACGCTAACGAGTTGGTTGTTAGAAGAGCCTTCAGTTAGAAAAAACTTAAATTAAATTAAATTTAATAAATGAGAAAAAAGTTATCTGGTGCATCAGAGAAATAGTCATTCCAATAGAAAAAACTTTGCTAAAATGGACAAAAGAAAAATAGACTTAATAATAAAAAAATAAAATTATATTGCTTATTAAAATGCATTTATTTATTTACAAGAGTTTATCAATCTTACATTTTATATATGTATTATAAGTTTATAAGTACTATTAGTTTATAAATATGCATTTTTAGGTCTAGAATATTTCTAAAAAATTATCGCCTCCCCTAAATCTATAATCATGATATGTAACTGCTTCTATACAGGAAATGTAGACCGGCGCATACGACGAGGATAGTATAAGGGTTCTAGGTACGATGCACCGCCGACAGACCAACAATCGTGATACCCGTGAAAGACATTTCGACACCACGGGAGTGAAAATATTTTTGAGAAACAATAATATTCGGGAAAATGTTTACTAGGATTAATTTTATTTCAGAAATAAACGATAATAGGAAAAATATGTTACGGGAAAATAAAAATAAGTGAAGTATATTTGTTTGGTACAAGTTTTACTACAGCATCGTGACACATGCACCCATCTTCTGCCACACAAGCGACCGGTCTGTCACCGGCTGTGCGTGCATGTTTGTGAGATCCACGGATGGCGGCCAGTGATCCGCGTCACCCCGTCAGTCCGTATAAATTAACCGTGATCATCGTATGTTTTATTTTATCGTAGGTTAGATAAATGTAACCACGCTATCAACTGTATTACCTCAATAGAATCTAGTACGAGAAAGTAGTAGAATAAATATAAATAATAAATGCTTAAATAAAGTAATATAATGTATAAATATAAAGTAATAAATGCTTACTTTGTCTATTTCAACTACAGAGGTTGCTGCAGCGAATTGCCACGAAATATGCAATTTTTTGATCCACAGTGTTTAAACAAATATTTCGCGAGCCCAATTAAACTGAAGCCGTGTAAGTTTAATCCTGAATCAAAAAACGCTTTCCATGAGACAAAAGAAAAGAAAAGAATGGATTAATATTCATTATTTTGTAAGTTAGATTTATTTGAAAAAATGTTATAAATAAACGAAATGCAAATTTAGAATATAATACAGATATTTGAATCGATAACAATGTACCAGAAATGATGAAAGAAAATATAGCCAAAACACGTATTATTTAAATAAAAAAAATAAAAATTATATACGTGCTATGATATGCTCAAAACAAAAGGTATACGAGTATAGGTCCAGGCAAGTGGGTGTAACTCCATAAGATAGATCTGATACAACGTTTAAGACAAGCGGCATACCAATGTAACAAAAATTCCCAATATTCTTTAAATATGGCTACACTGATATTTCTACTATCAATTTGTAATTTGCATACAAAACAACAGTATAATCAGTATAAACCGCATAAACCAATTTCCAGTTCTACTGAGTGGTTTATATATTTTACGTTTGCGCATTTTATATTTAATTTGAGTTTTATTTGTTTTATGTTTTGAATAGTATATTCATTATTTGTTTTATTCAATAATAAATATGCCTTCCAACCGTTGTGTTGTTATCGGATGTGATTCATCGTACAAAGAATAAAGATAAACATACATTAAGACACCGTTTTCTTAAAGATAAGGAAACTTGTGATATGTGGATAAAATAAAGCAGAAATAATAAGCTCTTGAACAAGTCTGTTAAACTTATTTTCCAGTCCTATGTTATGTGTGACAAACATTTTGAGGACAGTTGTAAGAGTCCTGGATTTAAAAAACTCATTGTGGGTTCTATTTCTACTATAAATCTACCGGGTAACTTAAATTTCTTGGTTATAATCATTATGTTTAAACAAACGATTTGCTTTAAGCCAGCCATTCTATTTATACAATAAATATAATATTTTGTTGTCATTATAAATAATTTTAACTATGTATAAAATTCGAGTCTATTGTTTCGTGCGTGCCCTTGAATCTCAGATGGGTACTCGATCACCAACGTAGATTTGAAGTCAATAGAAATAATTGAAGTCAAACACAAATTTTTTGTCAATAAAATATATTATTTTTATTCACGTTCACAATAATTATTAAATGATTAACAGAACTTAAAATAATATAAATTATTCTAAGTCCAAAATATAAAATACTACAAAAATCGGCTAAGTCCAAATTAAATACTTGAAAAATAGACTAAGTTCCGGAGAGATGATAAAAATAGAGGATCCACCGTCGTGAAGTGTGCGTTGCAATCGCTAGTCCCAGGTCGTCTGAAATTTTAGTGTTCGAGGACCCAGTTATATAGGGATGACCCCTTGTGACCTCTCTACTTGGAGTCCGTTCTCACGATTTTTCGTCTTAAGGCAGGACTGAATTCATTGGCCCACATGTAGTCGTTTTTTCTAAGAATTATTTAATTATGGAATGTCTTCTTTTGTAAGTACATTTGTATATATTACTTACTCACTCTAATACGTATCGTCATTGGTCTGTCTAACTGTTGTACACCCTCTATTCATTCCGACTTGCAGATGTTTTTAGTATTATGTTTTTACTACGTGTGGGTGGTTTGATTTTCTATTTCACATGCTCTCCTTCCGTCTAAACTTAGGTCAGCACTAAGAATAGTTACCAGATGCTGGTTTTATTTGGACAACTTGTCATTTTTATTTCTAAATATAGATACGCGTACAAAAGTTATATGTAAGTACGCATCTCGACATGGGGCCCGTTCATATGGTTATTTTTCTCACGATTACTATTTTGGTTTTAATTTTACAATGTCTAAGTATGAAATCAGTAGACATTATAACGACTTAACATGGGGTGATTTGGATATACGACAATAGATAGCGGACAATTGATCGCGCGACAATTGACCGCTTGCGACAATTGATAGTACGACAATTGGTAGTGTCATAAAAAAATAAAAATAAAAACCCAATTATGTTATTATTGTTCATAATATTTATTATACATAGAATGTAATTATTGGTCGAACATTAGATTATAATATGCAAGTTGTTAAAAAAAAGTAATATAGGTGCAAAATTAAATTTAAATAATTGAGTTATATAAAAAAAAAATTAATAGTTATAAAAATTGTTTTAAAAAACATCTAATTATTGGTCAAACATTGGATTATAATATGCAAATTGTAAAAAAGAAAAGAAATATAGGTGCAAAATTAAATTTAAATAATTGAGTCATATAAAAAAAAATTAATAGTCATAAAATTTTTTTTTAAAAAACATTAAACCTGTAATTGAAAGTTATGAACAATACCTCGGAGATAGTCTTCGATTGGCCTGTTTTCATAATCTAAACATATTTTTTTAAGTTTAGCACTTCGGTCTTTATACATTTTTTTTGTTGGTGGTTCAATCCCGGCGATATTTTGTTCAATTTTTATACGGTTCACTTGTTCTTCCTTTTGCAACGCATTTATAAACTTCCATATTGATGAATGCAATGACGAGTTTAGCATTGCAGAGAAACAGTTATGCCATCCTTCCACAGAATTATTAGTTCGTGGTAAGTCTGCAGACACTAAATTATAACAGTTCCATATTTTTATAGGAAAATTTGGTTATTTTCTTCTATTTCGATGTACATGACCAATCCATTGTCCTTCAAAATAGTCTATTAATGGCATTCAATCTTCTTCATTTTCTTTATAAAAATCAGTATCCAAAAGACTTTCAAAGCTCCAATAACTTTATCCTCTGGTACATATGCCAAAACAGGCAACATACTGATGTACAATGCTAAATCTGAATTTTCCCGTTTTTTTTTTTTTGTAGCCCCGCCTCTTATACATGACGCCATACACATTGATATAAATTTAAAAAATATCCATTTATAGATGCATTTGGGAACTCGAATTTTACCGCGTTCATTGTGCCTTTTTCATAATCCATCATAACATTGAGTGGATTTAAATTAGGTATCAACGATTTTAGTGCTTGAAACATTAGCTTGTAGGTATTTTCCTTTTTATCAGGTAATAAAACATACACAGAAGGAATTATATTCGAATAATAAACAGCATGAATAGTATAAAGTTGTGAAAATATTTGAGGGGAACAAGAGAACGTTCCGTCACAAAACCAAGTTTTACAATCGACCATTAATTCGAGATTTCGTTTTATTCTATTGGTTTTGGAACCATTATCAAATTGTAAAAAAAAGTTTACCGTCAGTTGTTTTAGAATATTTTTCTGGAATATCAAAATCAAAATCTTGGGGATTTATTGGTGCTCCTAAATTACTTTGACGAACACGCTGTATTGTTCTTTTTAAAGTTGATACATTTGGTAATTGTCCAACGACTGAGGTCGATACCTTTAAAATAAGTAATAATAAAAATAGTAAAAATAAGTACCGAAATAGGTAACGAATTTGCATATTTTACTCCTACTTAATATAATAAATGATTAAAAACTGCACTAAAAAAAGACAAAAAGTAGATACCTAATTTATATATAAACAGAAAAATTTAAGAATACTTTTAATAAATAGACATTTATTACGAAATTAACAAAATTATTTATATTTCAATAAGTTTTTCCTTTTATTTTTCCGTAAAATCCAACATCGCCATGTGGGTCTCGGTGACCGGTCACGCTACTGCTCTTGGACTGATGCGGTCGCCGCACAGTGTTCCAAAACGCTGTTTGCCCGGACAAAATAAATATCTCCGTAGTAAACAAATATATTTGAATATTGTTTTTTTAAAAATAATCAATATAATGAATACAATTTGATGACATGGATTTCAAATTTTTTTTAAACACTGTGCGCCGGTCGCGACGTCGAATTTCGGTCGCTACGCAGTGGTCGCGAGTAGGAAACCAGTCTATAGGAATCATATGTAAGCACCGGTCGTGCCTTGGAAACCGTTTAAAATGAATTCCCGTAGTTCGTATGTATTAGGTGTGATATAAGCGCGTGTGTAAAACGAATTTGCACCGCGTGTACGAAATAGGTACTATCCTTTTGCTATCACTTATAACTAAATCTTAGCTTTTAAAATAAATATGTTCAAGTTTTTTAAGACTTAAAAAAATTGACGAGGGCTACCGCAGCCCCCGGAAAAATCAAATCATAAAATTTTATTTTATTTTTTCAAGAAAATGTTTGTTTCAATTATAAAAGAATATAAATGTGTGTATAAAATGTGTTTATTACCTGAGATGCAATTTTCCTATAACTGCATGTGTTGAATTAGAAGTACATTTCGCATTTATTTTGATCTTATTCACTGCTGTTTTCACTTCTATTTGTGTAATATCAGGTACACGATTATGATCCATTATTTTAAAAAGATTACCATTACAAAGTTCACCGACTATATTTACACGGACACGGCATTTTTTTTTATAAATTACGCACCTCCAAATTGTCTTTTGCACGCCTTTTTTTTCAAGATGATACATATAACCGTCATTAATTAAAATATTCGATCCCCTTTCACATTTAATAAATTTGAACATCGACATTGTAAAGCTCTGTTGTACGAGTAGTAATGATACCTAAATCGTGACTGAACTAAATTTGTTTTATTATTTGTTTCATATCGGGAGATAAGAAAAACAAGTAATGTAATCTGTATCGATAAATCTCAGATATACGTCTGGTGTGAGACAAGTCCGTGTTCGATTCGTATTTTGTACGCTGTTTTACCAGACATTCATACATTACTACTGGGTGACAATTTATAGTTGAATAAAAACCCGAGAACGATTTAGTTCCGACCAATTATTATTGATTCACAGAGTTTACTTAATAGTACTTACTGTATAACTATTATTATTAGTGCGAGGAAGTTGTTGCATTTTCATATTTTTTGTGGGCTATTAGATTTATTGGTATGTAATCTAGGAATTAATTTCAAGATACTACGAAAAAAATATCAAAAGTTTATAGTGCATATTCTTGCATATTTATTAATTTTTTTTTTAGTTTAAAGTGTATATTTTTTAATTTTACAATTTTTTAGAGCATATTTCATGATAGATGATAATATAATTTCAAAATTTGTAAATTTCAAATACTTAGTTGATATAATATTTATTAATTTGTAGGCACATCAAATTCATTAAAATAACCTATCAATATTAAATCTGGGCTTTACTATTTATTGTTTTATGTATAAGCGTATATAGAGCATTAAGTTCCCAGCCCTAATTATTATATTTTTTTAATTTTTCACTACCAATTGTCGTACTATCAATTGTCGCATGCGGTCAGTTGTCGCGTGATCAATTGACTGCTATCAATTGTCACGTGATCAATTGTCCGCTATCTATTGACGGGACACCAGGGTGATCTATATGGGATAACTACGGTTTGTCACAATCAATATTTTAAATATTCTCGATTATCGTTTCAAAAAGAAATATCTAAGTATACGATTTTTTACTGTATATAACACTATATCTACCCAATTATTATACCTACTTATAAAAATCACCTACACTTTTTGTGGCAATAATTATTATTTTTTAAATATAATAATAGGTATAGGTATGCAATGTTTTTATTCTTTATAATATTGTCAATAAGTATGTAACTAAAGTACTTAATATTAATATATTTTTATTAATGTACATAATAATTCACATTTTAGAATATGTATTAAATAGTGTTCTAATATAAAATAAAGTATTTGAATACTTTACAAGACAATTTTAATCACGTTGGCTTTTAAAAATTAAATGTTTGATTAAGCTTTAATTTTTATTGAGTTTTATGGAATATGCAATTGCATACTCCATTATGTTAAAATTATATAATTATAACAATTATTAATATGTTCTTTAAAAATATTTTGTATCGATTGTACACAATAGATTTTTTAAAACCAATGTTTTAATATATCTTCATCATCCAGTAATGTGCTATTAACAAATTCGCCAATACAAAATATTCTTTAGTACTTCATAGTAACTTGAGCATATTTATTATGGCCCATTATTATTTACTTTATTTGATTAATTTGAAATTGTACCTATGTGCATTATGGTTTCAAATTATCAACTATTTAAAAATTTGTAAGTACCCACCTAATATTTGCAAGCTAATATTTGACATTGATTATTAGATTTATGATGTATATTATAAACATATACTAATGCATGTATAAATATTGAAATACATTATGCATGAATTTATTATTAATATTTGTATACTAAGTTAATGATATGTACCTATATACCTAATATAACACATTTTAATTTTTAGTATCTTGTGACAATGACATTATTACTGAAGAATGGCTATTTGAGCCGAATACAAATATGAGTAGTTCACCATTTGTAGCAAATACTATTTCATCTACTGGTGGTATGTACCTACCTTATACTTAAAGTTATTGAGTGAGTTTATAATACAATTTTTTTTTATTTTTAGTTCTTTGCAACAATATCATTACTGGACAGTTTGAACAATTGCTTTTTAACCTGAGTACAGAGACGAGTCCAACAAATTTTGTAGCAAATATTGTTTTGTCTGCTGAGCTTGATTGTAGTTGAGAGTCTCTCAGGCCTAAACAGTTATTTAGTAAAGCTAAAGGAACATTACGAGAAATAAATGCCATCCGTGTTCAAGATTTCACTCCTCCAAAGAAATTATTATACACTGTTTTTAAGAAGTATACACAAAGAAATTCAGTACTTCAACAACGTTCAATAACTGCAAAACAACGCATCAAAACAGCGGAAAAATATATTCCAAATAGTAATAATTCAATGAGAAAACTGAATCAGCTTACTCAAAATTTTGTAGTATCACAGATGCGTATGCGACCTCAAAACCTCGGGGTCGACGCTATACGATTGTACGATTGATGATAAAGTATTTGCCTTACCTTTATTCAAACAAAGTGGTAAAGCCTATAGAGTACTCTCAAAAATATTTGCATTACCATCAAGAAAATCTGTTCTTGATTTATTGCAAAAAATACCATTTCAAATCGGAAACAGATTTTCGAACATCTCAGAATGGCTGTTAAGATTATCAAAAATAAATTATACCGCTACTGCACAGTTATTTATGATGAAACTGCACTTTCTGCATCACTACAGTATATAGAAAAAAACGATAAAGTGATTGATTTCAAGGATCTAAGTGGACTTAATCGTTCATCAGAGTTTGCAGATAAAGCGCTTGTATTTATGGTTAGAGGTTACCGAAAAAAGTGTAAACAACCTATTGCTATTTATTTAAAAAATAGTACCATGGATAGTATAATTTATCAATTATAATTCAAGATATTGTTGAAGCTGTTCAGCCAACTGGTCTCACAGTGGTATCAACAATTTGTGACCAAGCTCCTACTAATGTTACTGCAATCAATTATTTACGAAAACAAACAATTGAGAAGTATGTAGAACAAAATGAAGATTACAATAGATTTGGTTTTCAAATAGGAGATAAGGAGATTATAACCCTTTATAATGCACCACATTTGCTCAAAGGCCTGAGGAATAATCTTATTTATAAAGACCTTCATTTTGTATATGAAAGTGAAAAAAAAAAACTGCCTTTTGGAAACAAATTATTCGATTTTATGAAATGGATAAAAACCAAAGTACTAGAGGTGATAGTTTAGTGCCAAAACTAATCGATAACCATATATATGCAGACAAAATAAAAAAAATGAAAGTTTCTTGTGCTGCGCAAGTTTTTAGTCGACGTGTCGGTGCCATTATGAAAAGATTGCATTTATTTTCAAAAAATTTAAACCATGGTGAGTTATTAGTTGATTATAAATATATTTATAAACTATTATAATTTAATTTTTATTTACAGAGCATTCAGTTGATAAAGAGGTCCTTTCTTTAGCAGAACATACAGGACAATTGTGTATATTCATAGGAAATATATTTGACAGCGCAAACGGTAACACAATTAAACCAGTTGTTGGGAAGGATTTACGAAGTGCTGTTTCAATGACTTCTTCACACTGGGAATTCTGGAAAAAAGCTCTTGTTATTTTACAAAGCATGAATTAGGAGACGAAATCTAAAAAAATAATTCCTTCTGTAAAAAATTGGATAAAAACGATAGAATTATTACAAATACTGTGTAAACAACTTATAACTGCATAATATATGTATAACCAAATATTTAAATTACTTACCTACCTATGTAATATGAAGAACAACTAATAAATCATATAAATTGTCTGATAACGCACTAGGTAATAAATTAAAAGATATTGAACTATTTCTTATTACATTTTTACTAGTTTTATGAATTTATTTTCTTTTTTAACTTCTTTAACTGTATGTCATGTACCTAATTGTTTAAATATGTTACTATTATATAACAGATTTTAATACACAAAAATTAAATAAATGAGTTCTTACAATAATTTGTTAGTTTTCAATAACCAAAATAGGAACTGAACTCTAAATACTAAATGTATATTTAAAGGTAATTGTTATGCACCTAGTGATATAAAATTATGGTCATAAAAAAAGATTTTTTGGGAAAATATTCGCTAAAATTCAGTAGTTTTAGTAATTTTCTTTTTTAAACTATATTTTATCAATTTCAAAACTGTATATATAAGTATACTTATAATGTTTGTATTCAAATAATTAATTTTGGTATGTAAGTCCATAATTGTACAATTGTAATAATAATAATAATTGAATTTCAATATTATTAATGCCTAATGAGCGATAAATAGTGTTATATTGATTAACAATATTATCTATATTTATTCTTAAACAAAATATAAAACTCAAATGGCCACAATCGGTGCACTCATCCTATATATTATACAATATTATAATATTAATTATGTATAACATAATTTTAAAACACATATTATACGTTAAATATTATAATATATGAGTAGGTACAGACTATGTTTTATGTTAGACAGTTTATAATAATTGTGTACGAACTAGTGTAAGTTTATCATATTATAGTGTAGGCATAGTAAATTCCAGTTATTACCTCAATTTTAAGACATGTACCGTCATTTAAATTGTGGTTATCACTTAGTAGTATATTATTATAATATAATTAAGTTATAAAAACAAATCTTGGCGATATGATTATTTTTCATCATTTATCGCTATGAATTATGATTATAAATTTGAGAGATTCACAGAAACCATTAAGATTTGTGACCAAATTTCCTTACGACGTTTTGTGTAATTTCAACAGGTATTTTATTATTTTTTGAGAATATTCTACGGTAAATAGTCGTCTGCGGAATATTCTTTACTCACGTCACTATAATATGTACCTATATTAAATCAAGTTATTCTAAATAAATATTTCATTTTATAATATAGATAAGGTCACACTAAATCAAATTTTTTTTTTACAAGTGCTGTTATGATAAATAATGTTGAACCTACTGAATAATATCATTAATATTAATGTATAGTTGCAATAATGTAATAAATACCTATATGTTTAATAATTAAGCACATTAGTTATTGTAATGTTTCACTCATAATAAATAAATTTAAATATTATATATAATACTTTCATAAAATTATTTAAAAAGAAAAAAGTTTTTAGTAAAAATTAAATTAAAAAATATTAGTAACTACATGGTAAACTGTTGTGACATTTGAGTCGCAAAATAATTTTTTTTTTTTAAATTATTTATTTTGTGGTTCGTCAGTTGGTGTGTTACGTACGTATAGCCATGACAAAATAGATAGGTATCATGACAGATTTTTGATACGCACAACCCACTAAAATATTTCCTCACCACACCTGTTGTAGTTCACCACTTCTTATTGGCCAATATTATCTTATGTATTCTTGCCTGTATTTACTTATTATTTAATAGTGAACATATAATTTTAATAAATTTGATATTATTTATTATGATTTAAGTTATTATAATCAATGACAAAATGTTGGACCAATGAAAAGTGGAGAACTACGTTATAGGACGGGTGAAGAGGAGATGCGCATACGGGGAAAAAATTTGTCAACTGTGATAATACCTATCTATTTTGTTATGCGTATAGCTTGGTGTAAAATAATTTTTGATTTATTTATTATTAGTTATAAGTATTTACTAAAATATTTAATATGAATTCATCAAATACTAATTGTGATCATCTAAAATGGAAAGAACGATTTTTAAATTAAATTATAAATATAACTCATTTTGTTTTTTTATTTTTCGTTGTCATTGTCGGAAGAAATGTCAAAAGAAATTGGTTTAATTGTAAAAAATATAAACTATTGTACAACTTTAAAGTTTACTTCAACATTTAAAAACATGAAAAAGTAATATTTACCTAAAACATTTTTTTATATTATATATAAAATACATTATTTTTTTAAAATATATTTAAATTAAACTAATTACTAAAATAATTGTTCGTTGTAAAATTGTTGTTGAAAATGTCAATAAATTGTTTGTCTATTTAAAAAATAAGAATAAAACTAGTATTTACTATAAGTTCATGCGTAAAAACTAGTTTTCACTATAATATAAAATTATTAAAATAATAATTAATGTAAATATAAATATAAATATATTAATATAAAAATAAAACTATTCGCATTTTTCCGGTAGGCATTAGTAAAAACTAGGTGTACCTAGTAAAATTACGTTTTTATGAACACCCTTAAGTGTAACTAGTTTTTACTAGTTAATTCTAGTTTAAACTGATTACAGGTATTTAGTGCAACATATATTTATATATATAATATATAAAAATTCTTGTCAAATTATACTAATTATATTATAATATATTAAAATATTGGGATAAAACAAACTATTTATTATATCTTATTTTAAACCTGTATATAATATATAAAATTATTATTTTATACTTTACATTAAAATTAAATAACGAACAATGAATTATTTTTTCATTCTTACAAGAGTCTACGTTTTTAAACTTCACGATATTCTAGTAATTTTTACTATTACACATTTATTTGGATAAAGTGGCATAATTTTCAAATTCAGTTTCAAAAGCTTTCTCGTGCCCAATAATATACCTACTTTATAGTCAATCGATTGGTATATTATATACCTATAGATATACTTATATTACACAAAAGATTTCTCAAAACCTACTTTATATAATATTGTATATTATACAATTATACTATATACTATATTTGTACTACGACATTACATATTATTATTAATTAATATAAATATATTAATAGCAAAATATATACACTGTGAAAATGTGAAGTTTATAAAACAATTATTTTTTGAATAATTATGAAAAAATAACCTTAGATAATCGATTTTGATGAGGTCGTATATTTTCCATATTCCACCATTTTTGTTGTTTTTTCTTACATGATTATCGAAAAAATAACTCATAAAAATATTATATAAACAAAATAAAATATTCTGTCAAAAATAGGTACACATGTAACCAAAGATGGGCAATGGGCATCAACTAGTTAATAAGTTAAGTTTAGTTAACAAATCTTAATTCCAGCGACTGGATTTGAACCTCTATCAATTGATTACTTAACAATTTTCGAACTCACGCTTAACTGAATGATCTACGCTCCAGTGGTATAGACGTAATCGGAATTATAAGTAAATAAATAATAATGGTATCTATACGATTACATACACGGCTAATAAGGGGAAACTTTTTGAATTGTCATAACCACAACGGAGTATATACCATACTTTGACATCAATCCGACTCAGATCCTATGCACACACCTATCTTTTTTAATAGCCAGTATCCCCCAAAAAATAGATTATTAGTAAATCTAATCAATTTGATATGTTTTAGCTGTTATTATGTGCTTAATAATAATAAGTTGATTGAACTGATATGAGAAGCTTCCGGGAAGGTCTAGATAGTGTCCAGCAGGAACCATTTGCCATGACCGAAACGGGAACTTACGGGTGGCGCCCGAACCTGTCTGTGCTGTTAGGGTTTACTCCATATTATTTTGTGTATCCATCCTTGTATACGTATAAATTAATTACTTATCCCTATTTATAAATTTAGTTTAAAAAAAAAACTCTAAGAATTTGCAAGACCAAGACCAAGATCATGATTTATTCGACATGACCCAGACCAACACCAAGACTGAATTCTACTGAGTAAACAAGACCAAGACAGATTTTTACTGAGTTAACAAGATCAAGACAGACCAATACTAAGATTGAGTCTACACGACCAAGACCAAGACGGCCATGGTCTTAGTTTTGGTTTAGCTTTGTGCATCACTAGTAGTGGTTATGATTGAAGTCGGATGATTTTTGATCACGAACTGAATATACCAATATGGCTATATTATGTATTACTAAACATTTACAATAATATAAGTATCAAGTATAGCACCAAATAATGTAATATATAATTATATATTATTGCATTAAATAATTATATTTACCAAATGTATTGTTAAAAAATATAAAATTGTAATAGGTACATAACTTTAAGTTTGGATTTTAACGTTTTAAAATAAAAATATAGGTACGTTACTGAAATAATCATTATATTAATCATATAGAACTATAACAAAACTACTATAACAAACTATATATTATTAATTATTATATATTTTATATTTTATAGATTTTATAATAAAAAGAATTATAAATTGTTAAAGAATGAAGATAGACAAAATAATATTTTTAATTTAAAAATGTACTCAAGTTCACTATACCTATAATAGATATAAAGATATATAATATTTTAAATTATGTAGATTTTATTTGATGATATTATTTGTTATAAATTAAACAACACAAATGATTTAAATTAAATGATAATATGATTTATATTTATTATATTATGCTTAATCATAATACATAATATACGTAAAGTACCTAATTAGTATATTTATATTTATATTTATTAGTTTATTAAATTATTATGTAGGTACTTTTTTATAGTTTCAACTTTTGAGTAATTTATTTTAAAACCAATTTTTACTATCCCATAATTGTATAATAATAATATAGTTAATACCCACCGAAAAAAAACGTTAATTGAATATTACAAATATATAGACGAATAATCTATCGGGAAACTTTGAAATTACTTGAAAAATTCTCAAACCTGCACACTAAACATTTTATGTTTTCCAACATCCTGGTTATGTGTGTTTTATTTATAGTATGTAACTTCGCTATATGACGTTTATAGAACGTATCAAAGCTGTATTATTGGCATTGTCACTAAATAACATATTTTATATTACAATATTACACTGTTTTGTAATATAATTTTATTATATTGTATATTATACATTCATTTCATGTTGTACTTTGTAACATCGCATATTGCATTGTAATAATATATTCATTTCATTCTATTTTAGAGCTGTGTGTAATAATGTTTTAATAAATTCTTTATATTTTTTGATTAAAAACTTTGGAAAAACCCCTTAGCGAGCGTCCTAAATCCCGGTCTAGACGTACCTATTTTCAACAATAGGCATTTTTTCGCGATTAACCAAATTACATTTGGTTACTGAATTTTACAATCATTTTTGGTTATAATAATTTCTCACCGATCAAATGGAATAGTTATTATGTTTGGTTATAGATAAGACAAAATAACATAACCTGGTTAATCGAGAAAACACGCCTAATAATCTAAAATCTTTTGTTGTATAAACTTAACCAAATCAACAATATACCTCGTAACTAAATAATAAAATATTATAAAACAAATATCTATCTCCCTGGTAACTTAATCAAAAACCGCAACCAGAGCCGCCCTAAATCATTTTTTTGAGGAGGGGGGGGGGTAAAATATGAAAAAATAATATAATAAAATATAATAATATAAATTAAAATAAACAAAAAAGTACATAAAATATACCTAAGATATACTTTTGCTTAGAAACCTAAAAACTAAATGATAATTGAAATATTATTATAAATAAATATTTGTTGTATTATATATTTATTAATTATAGGTAGTTACCTAGGTATAAGAATTAAGTTTATGTAATATTAATATACTATAATTATAAGTTGGTATATTTTGTATAGGTACGTATACTTCTTCAATATTTTATATTTACACACAAATATTATTACAACAACATTTTAGAAATCATAATATATATTTATGTTATATTTAAAAATATCTACAGTTTATATTTTTATGTTTAAATTAGATACCTAGTACCACTTACCAATATTATTATGTTTTACCTATATATTCATTATACTAAAAATTTTAACTTTTATGTTTCTAGGGTAATATTGATATATTATTAATAAAATGTATAACAATTTATTATTATCTAATTAAGATTTAATATTAATATTAAATATTTAGAAGATTTGAATATAGATTTAAGTTTGTTTGAAATTGTGATTGTCTATATTCAATATTTATATATTTTTTAGTACCTACCTTTATTTCACATTGAACAAGCACCTGATTAGGTACTAGGAAGGTACTTTTCAAGTACTTCTTAGGTTTTTTTCGGCCGTACGCCGATAAAACTTTCCAGGGGCGTCGTCAATTAAAAACCAGAAAAAATAGACAGGTAGATCGATTAAGGCGTCTATTAATTACCTAAGCTCCCTAAAACTATAGGATATTTACATCTTGTTGGTCGAAGTTCATACCTCAATTAACATATAATATTTTGCATTATTTTACGAAATTTGTTGTCGAAATATTATTTCATAGATGTTAACATACAATAATTAGGTTAAAAAGACGCGACATTAACAGTAGGTGCATTAGACATTAGACATCACTTTACCGCAAATATATCATAAATTGCAATGTTATAATGATACAATTCATACATACGTACATAATATCATTGCACAGTTGTTCATTTTCATAATTTTCTTGAATTTCAGAGAGGATTTCAATCCCTAAAACCCTCTCCTGCGTTGGCCTCCAAGTATCAGTTTACGCTAAATACAGTTCGCCAGTACAAATTTTAATTAAATCTTAAAGAATATATTTGTATAAGAATTTTGATGTTGTCATTTTTTTTTAATTAAAGACATGACGGAGGGAAAAGTATTTACTGTAGACGTAATCATTATCAAAATCTATTGCGTGCTCTGACGGTATAGGTATATTTCCATTCTGCCGCGTCTTAAATTAGAATACCTATTACTTGGGTAACATATTTATGGGATCGAATTTGAAAATTCTTACAAATATATATTCTTTAAACATCATCTAAAGATTGAAATCAAAATATCATCTAAAGCAGATTAATTATTATGTGATATTAAAAATTTACAATTCCAAGTTTCTCATTATGTTTTAACCAAAGTTCTATCTATTAGTGTTGGTTTGAGTCGTAGTTTGCAACTAGAAAATTCAAATTTAAAAACTGTATTAGATACTGCTTTATGTGTTGAGGATTTAATTGAACACCGAAGGTGAATTTATGATATTATTTAAAATTATTAAGAAAACTTTTGAACAAATTGGTATTTCTGATTTTTCACTTTCTAGGAATATTAACTATCAACAATCTAGAAATAATGTTGCAGCTGAAAATGTTGAGCAATATGTTTTACGGTCAATTTTTATACCATTTCTTGACATCTTTTTGCTTTAGCTTCGTGAACGACTCACATCACATAAACCTATACTTAAAATTTTTTCCTGTTTGATTCCTAAAACAAAATATACAACAAAAGAAGAAGAAAATAATTTTCTCGATCTTCATGAAAAATACTCATCTTTTATTAATAAAAGTAAATTACTGACCGCTGAAAAATTTAAATTATGGTATACATTTGTGGCAAAAAATGTTGTAGGTATACGGTATACCATTAACAAATAATATTGCGGGATAAATATAATTTTTAAGTACGTAACTAACAAACATTTTAAAAGGAACAAGAAATAATAAGTAAGAATAAAATGTAGGTAGGTACCTATTTTTAAATGTTTTTTTTTTCAAACCACAAATTGAGGTAAAAATATTTTTTTCGATTGTTATACAATACAAAAAAAATCGGTACCTATATAGAATTTAAAATTTTTCGATATTCTGATTTTTTTTTAGACTCATAGGGAGAATAGAAAAGGGGTGGAAAAATGTAAAAAATCAAATGACAGCTGGATATATTTTTAGATTAGTGTAAAAATAAAAAACCTAAGTAACGTTTTTCGATATTTTGGCATTATTTTCACAAACCCAAAAGCCAGAGATCAACCGGTTGGTCATAAAATATATATCTGGTACCTACTATCTATAATACC
>JAIPRL010008612.1:0-19865 GCA_025469235.1 Pemphigus obesinymphae | reverse complement strand
CAGAGGTAGTATAGGGGTAGCTTCGATAGTAGACAAAATGAGAGAGAATAGATTAAGATGGCTCGGGCATGTATTAAGGAGGGAAGAGACTGAGGCAGTAAGATTAGTAAGGGAAATGCATGTTTTTAATAAGAGGGGAAGAGGAAGACCGAAAAAGGGATGGAGAGTGATATGAGGAAGGTGGGAGTAAGTGAAGAAGATGCGGGAGATAGAGTTAAGTGGAAGTGTAAGACCAGGGTGACCGACCCCAAATAGTTGGGAGAGAAGGCGAAGGAGAAGAAGAAGATTATAAATAGAAGAAGTATTATATATATTATATGTCTTGTAATTTTATTATCATTATTTTATCTGCATTTATAAAATATTTCCGTTGTAAAATGTAGTTTTCTTTTACAATAAAAAAAAACTATAGCAGGAAAATCTAAAAATGACCTTTTTAAAGTACCAACTGAACCATTTTTTCATCATAAAAGCTCTTTACTCTTTTTTTAGATGAAAAAATTAATGATTTTCGTAAGACACTCCTAAAGACTAACATAATCACCATGTAGCAGCAACAACATTCTCGCCGTTACCATATGGAGTTTTGACATTGTATCTTGAATTATTTAATTATTCATACTTCATAGTAATGTCATAATATGCATAAAATACTGGCGGTAGTGCCCTGTCTGTCTGGTGTAGTGTTTTAAACACGTTTTATGAGTATATTGTTTTTAAAAAAAAAGGCATTCTTTTTAACGGGTAGTGAGTAGTGTGTACATATATCTGAATCTTTTAAAAATATACTTATATTAAATAACATATAAAAAAAAAAACGGCTACGTGTAGTGCACTAGATTATGCTGTCATCTGTCTTTTATTATAGTTTATTTCGGATTTCTGAGATGCAGTACCGGATCTAGGAGAGGAGGAGGCAAAACGGGGCACTTGCCCCGGGTGGCGTCATTTCAGTGGACCGCAAAATGTAATAGTATTATCGCTTTTCGTCCCGCTTTTGGAAGTGAGATCCCGTTTTTTGCTTCGAACCTGGATCAAATTTTTGGCGGAAAATTTTGTAGAAAATTATTACGATTCACTTTTTTTTTTTTACGGCCGTCCCGTTACTTTTATTTTTATTTTTTTTGCTTTTTGAAATTTTAAAAGAGCGTTACGATTATTTTTGACCCGGACGACAAAATATGGGTAGGTACTCTAAATCCGGGGCACCGCTCAAATGTTTATAGTGGAGAAAATATCGAGATGCTAAACTATACGCTAATAACAATGCGAGTTTTTCGAGAAAAATTAAATTCCTCTGAACACGATACTATAGGTTTAGTGTATTGTTGATTATTATCGTCGTTGACCGGTATTAAAGTCTCATTCGGCCGTCCGTATCGCGTTATTTCTACCGCTGATCGTTTCAAATACTCCCGGTTGTACAAACGCGATATACCGAAATACTTATCCGTTTCGTTAAATTATTTAACCGATTTCGGTAAAATATTTAAGGATTCGTTAAAGTCACCGTGATAAAGTCTACACAACATTCAATCCGGTAAAAATCGTATGGTATTTATATTGGATATGCTACACGGCCCACTATATAATATTATGGCATCAATTAAATATCGTATAATAATTACAGTAAACGATGTCCTTGACCTAGGCTTCCTTTACAGTCGTTAGTTCTACCAGGCCCCGGACACTAATAAAAATTAACACGGTAAAGATACTTATCACACAAAAACATGGCGGCCATCTTCTCGTTTGTTCATTCTATGTATTTTGTATAATCACACAGTATAATCAGTTCAAAATATTGATATTACGATTTGTGTTTTCATAATATGGTGATAATTTATACACTAAATAGATAAGATGAACAAACGGCAAAATGGCCGTCACTTTTTTGTTTACATGGAAGTGACCCTTCTGCTTTAATCTATTCTGTGGTTCTACATCGATAATGTATAATATATTGTATGTATATTGTATATAATATATATACACAAAGTACACTTGTCCAGAATTCAACCTCCATTTGCCAGGACGTATTATAACGTGTACGAACAATAAGTCCGGTTTGGTCGTCCCATCGTAAATATCTGCCGTTGTTGCTCCCAACATATAGCTCTTTTATTGTCCGGTCGTCTATACAATACACGTCCATCGACATATTATTATAACAATGATAATGGTCGTCGTGAATTACTAAACTCTATAAATGTATGTAAAAAAAATAATAATACTAATGAAAACACGTTATTATAATATGGTCGAGGCACGACGGCGGGTTTGGGTATACCGAAACGTATTTATAACTCTTATCCGACAACCGTATTTACACTGAAAATAACGTTACTCGTAGTTTGTATACACTAATTATTATTATTCTACATTTTAATAATAAAACAAAAAAATTCGTATCGACTCAAACGTTCTGCACACAATCAGTTGTTCAAAGGGTTCAATACAAAGACGGTATTAATAAGTAGGTATTAGGTATACATTTAAAGAAAACCAAATTCCTAACGTTTGAATAACGCATAAATACAAATATATAATTTATAATTAATGGTTTCGTATCTGTAGTATCACATTTTATACTTGTGTAATCACGATATTCATTATAAAATGAGGTCATCATAAACGAAAAATGTCGCTTTAGGATTTCTAATCTATACAACTTGAAAATACGAAACAAGGGTATTTTAGGTGTAAATTGTTATTGTAATTTGTTTATTCGAGTTTCCCGGGTAACGATTACAATCATTGTATATTATATTATATTATCTATATTATATTTTTTTTTCACCGAGCCTAAACAATAAAGTATTAAGAGTTATGTATACTCCACCGAAGCTACGCTCAGAATCGTTTTATTAAATGCAAAGACTTATCATTGCTTTAAAATTCAATACATCTACCAAGAGTATCCTGACCAGTAGCAAAGTGCATCCACCCCTACTGAAACCCGACGAGCGAAGTGCTTCCATCCCCTACTGACCGGCTTCTTTTCATAATGATAATACCGCAGGCCTTGGATATTACATATAAACATAATTTGATGACCCTAAGAAGCACAATGAAATATTGTATTTTAGAGCTACTAAAAATAGTGATACAAAATTCAGTGCCCCCCCCCCAAAAAAAAAAAAAAATTTCTAGCTACGTCACTGACGGGAAGAATTAGGTAATTTAAGTAATCTACTAGATTTTTAACACATTCAATGCCCACACTTGCTATAATGTAAAGGAACATGATACGACGCACAAGAATTCACTTGAGCTTGAACGGGCTCGCATAAACATAAAATTAGATTTGTACCATGCATAGTTATTCAATCTACTCTCAGAGCGGTCGGATTGCCGTGCAGATCTATTCGACCCAGAATTCGACCTATCCGCAAAAGCATTCGTTGCTTTTGTGCGGTCATGTGTATCTGCTTTTTAAATGTAAACCGACATTGAATGAAATGGTATGTGTAGATTTTAGCAATATAATTTTCAAGTTTTTCAATGTTATTTACATTTAAAATTATATTTTAAGTGTTAACTATTAATATTCTTTTTTTAAAAACTTTTTAACATTAAAATATAACTGTACCTGTGGTAAATTTTTTAAAATTTAAAATAATATAAAAATCGTAACTATTTCAAATAAAAATAATAATTCTGTGTTAATACCATTTTTTATTTGTTATATAATTACGATAGGTATTTTTTAAATACTACTAAATAAATAATAGGTACCTAAATAGTAAAACAATGGATGGCACAACAGAGAAGATTAAAAAAATACAAAGATAAATTTGTAGTACAATGCACCTATTGTGGACCTTAAGGCAGAATGCCATAATCACGTATAATAGGTAGGTAGTTATTACATTATATTTGAAAATTGTGTTTGTCTTAATTTTTCCTAGATCTAACTGAAAAAAATATTATACAATATTATAAAATTAATAGTTAGGTATCTGTTTTTTAATATTATTATTTGATTATGAACATGACTACTATTCTGGTTAATACAAAATGAAATATCAGTGCAAAATCGAATGAATATGAAAAATGTGCATAAGCCCGGTCAAAAACACTGTGCGTGATTTAATAATGACAAACATGTATTGTGTACAACGCAGGGTTACAAAAATTGTCACGGCTCACAATGTATTCCACCGATTACATCATAGTTTGATTCTATACGATTCACTTAGGCACCTACACAAATATACAATTTAACATTTTTTTTTTTAAAAATACACCTAGAAATTTGTTACTGTGTTTGTCTCTGAATCAGTGGTGGCTTTAGGGGGGCAGGGTATACATCTACATTAATTATATACTCGTATAATAATGAATGATAATATCTTATAATTATACAATTAATTAAAATGTTATCAAATATGGAATATACTCAACCAAATATTCTATATAGATATAAGTATATAAATGAATCCCCAATTCCCTTGGTCACCCCATAGCTTGATAACGCCTTTACCGATTTCATTTATCTTTTTTTAAAAAGTTTTTTAACACTTTGTAGAAGGTTCTTACGGAAAGAAAACTTTACGACTATTTAAACTTTGCGCGTTTGATAGTTCACGCGATACTCTGTGGCAGAAACATCAAGGACATTATACAATATATAATATGTAATCTATGTACTATTATGTAATCTATGGATAAATAGTAGAAAACGAATAGTTCACGACGATCATAATTAAATCATAATTTTTTTTTTATTATTTATTCCAGTTCGAATTGAATATTCATAGCTTGGACAGGACAACGTCTGTCGGGTCAGCTAGTAGGATATAAAGTTATAAAATATATTACCATATATACCTACCTAGTTAATGACTAATCACTAATGAATTACCTACCTATGTGATATAGGTAGTAGGTACACATAATATAAACATGGTATTTTGATTTTCATACATAATATGTATTGTCTGTAATCCGGATTTCACACTTCAAACTATACAATTATCCAATCATTCCATATTTTAAGGAAAGTATAACTATTATTTTATTATAAAATATGAATCGATATCTGCAATCAGAAATTCTTGTAAACTTTATGCAGGACACAACAACGTAGTAGGTATAGGTAGGTATATTATAAATAGTTTTTTCATATTAAACAGTTAGGTTAGTTACAAATGTTACAATTTATTATTATTAATAAATTAATAAATAGGTAATAGGTATAGTATTGATAAAGTATGTATACCTGTCAACTGGGGAAAAATCGACACAAATTTGGGCGAAAATTTTGAAGTCTGCGCGCATGCGTGATAATATAGGACGTATGATGAGTTTTTCCCGACCGGACGTACAGACACACGTCCAAATTCAGCCCGATCCATCACAATAATTGCACGGTCATCTCACCGCATACACACACAAAGTACTGACACACTCTGTTTTTTTTTTTTGGGGGGGGAGGGGTGTTTCCATAGGTACTCGCGCGAATCGAGTGAAGTAATATCGTCGCAAAATTCGCGTAAAATAGAGTAGGTAACTTTACACTAAAAAAAAAAAAACAGGTCATTTTACAATATAGCGCGTGAACAAATTATGATAGAAAAATATTGTTTTCGTATTGTTTCTGATATTGTAAACGCGGTTCTAATTTCAATATTATGTTGATTAATTCTCTTCAAAATATTGGTATAGGTACTTACCTACCTATACTCTTTTGTAAAGAGCGCATCACAAATGCGTAAACACATTGTTAAACCAATTAGATTGTGTTCATCGTCTGAATTATAAAAAAAACATGGTATTTAGTTATTTATTGTATTACGTATTATATTATAAAGATTAAGAATATGTGTGATTCAAGTATATTCATTTTTTTTTTCTTAGCTTTAACGATTTTTGTAAAAAAAAAAAAAACAACTACCAAGTTATCATATTTATGCAAACGTTGTACCATGAACTACCTAGGTACTACATTAGTAGACTACAACTACACACCAGTAGTTCATGCTTTGTACCATGAAAATATCAGTGCAAGGTAACAACAAACGTCATTCATGGAATAAAACATTACTATTTTATGATATTATTTTTATGTTTTAGAATGTCAAACGTATAGGTAGGTACATAAACGAGTTTTAAGTTTTTTGAACGCGTTACAATGTTATAAATAACAAATATATTTATAAAAAAAAAAAAATAAAATGCAATATATAAATTACAGTTTTGTTATTTATAATATTTTTTATGATTTCTTAAGTTTTGCTTTTCTTTTGTTTGATTTAGGTCTCTTACACTTTAAGGACTAAGCATGTATCTATACATAAGTCCATAACATTGCACCAATAATATTTATTATTGAAATTAGATGAGTTTTTAATGCTGGTTCAAAGTAAACCCAATATCACATAGATTTTGCACCAACATTTAAAAAATAAATGTTTTAAGTTATTCGAATTTTAGCTTTAGAAAATCATTCCTAATATTCGTACTTAAAAGTTTGTACAATTTTTAAAGTTCTATCATAATTATTAAAGTGGCAGTGTATGTTTTAAGTTAAAAATATGAATAATTTGGCGCAAAGTATTACCTTATTTTACGGTCATTCGTCTACCCCCTTTTAATATTGAACATCGTGTCTAATCAGTGGCGTAATTTGGGAGATATCCTCCACGTCTGTACCCCCCTTTTCCCGACTTAAAAATCTTAGTTTGCCAAATTTATTATTACCTAATTTTATTAAAAATATCTAAATCAAACTGCAATAAAGTGTTTGTTTAATATTTTTTATATCTCTTAAAAGTATTAAAGCACGGCTTTTAGCTTTAGAAAATGCACTTTCCGAGAAACTAAGCCGTCTTATGCAAAAATGCATCTATATATAAAATTAAAAATCATAAATTTGTCAAGGATTTTGGCGGGGAAAATATGATAAAATCTTGGATATCGTGATTTTTTTTCGATAAAATTATTAAAAGAACATATGAAAATTGTTTGCGTAATTCAATCGTTACATGTGTATGGTGTAATTACACATTTTCCAGAAGTAAATGTGATCAGGATGGTATACTTTGAAGAGGTTACTGTTTACTTTTTCGATAAACGTTTGAGGGAAAACTAAACCGGGAAGGGAAAAGAACGAGTTATTTCCACGTAATTTCGAAAAATAAGAGTTTATATAGTTTTAAATATTTTCACATTGTATGTATTTTACTATTATAATATCTGTATAGGTACTACATTAAAAATTGTTCAAAAACATTTTATAATAATTTTCTATATTATCAGTTAGTTAAACGGAGATAGTAAATGCGAGTGTAGCTCAGGATAGGTTAGCTAAGGTAGTATAGTTACATAGGGATGGGGAATGAACTGAGAAAAATCGAGCGTCACGCGTATCTCTGTATATAGTTCCTATCGTGTCTAACGACATTGTTACAAAAAATTTCTCAATAAATAATTTTTATTTATTTTTATATAAATATCTCAAAAAACACATTCCATATCCGAAACCTTATCTATCCAATTCTCTTTCATTAAAAATCCCCCCCCCCTAAAAAACTGTAATTTTGCGTAAATAAGGTAGTTTAGAAACTGCAGCTCTGATTCATTCTATATAGGTTTAATTCTAGTAGGTTCTCAGGGTTGGTTCCTTCTTATAAAGAACCTGCACTCCTCTTATATAGAACGTCTACCCTAGGTCTTGAGAAATCCCTCTCAAATGGCACTCCCCCAAGTGTTTTCGCATATTTCCGTTTTTCGTTCAGTCGGCTCACATTTGCCACCCCCACCTTAGATTAACCGATGAGGTCAAAGCTTAAGACATCTATTCTATATTAGTTGCAGTTTAACTGCAAACAAAAATCCCCCCCCCCCGGATTTTTTTCTCAAGAAATGTCCAACCTTTACATATGCATTAAACATACCTACAATATATTTATAAGTACCTATTTTAAGAACAGAAAAATACAAAAAAATATACGGTTGATTTTTATATATAAAGACAAATATAGGTACCTACATTATTTGTATGATAAAATTATATATAGCCTATAGGTATGCCTACTACTTATATATGTATACATATATATATATATATATATCCCTTGTGATGAGAGGTAAACATTTTTTAAATACAGCCCTGTCAAATAGCCATTTTAATGGATCTGAGCAGTAGGTACCTACGTTGTTTTTTTTTTTTTAAATAAATTGCTCCTTTGGACTATTTTTAATTGTGCTAAAATACACGATCTCATTTTGTTTTCCTATATATTTATACATATATATATAGTAGTTTGATTGCGCGTATAATAAATCAGCTGTAAACGCATTTGCAGTTAATTATATTATGTAAACAGTCTTATCCTACAATCGCCATGAGACATTCTCGCCCACTGTTCGGCGTTCTCTATTTTTCATAAACGCAAGATTAGGTACCTATTTAACATACCTAACTGGTTATAATTGCGAACTCTGTAGTTGGGTACCTAACTATTACGAATTAGGCCGATGGTAACATGGACTAGAATCCTAATTATATTATAATAACCAATCAATTACATCATTAAAAAAAAATCGGAGGAAGGGGGCACGTGTTTTTCGTTTTTTGGATCTGAGTACATACATTTTTGGTTATCCTTTCTTCATTAATATCCACCATGTTTTCTAATTGTATTAAAATATTTTTCCACATTAAATAATGAAAAATTTGTGATTTATTCCCTCTATTATAGGTTATACAGGTAAGGTACATACTAGAGATGAGTCGAACCGAACTATTACCCACACAGCACAAATATATCTAATGGATATACTCTGTAGATATTCTAAATATCCAATGGATATTTTTGTATGTCCAGTGGATATATCTATTAGATATAGTACTATCACTTCCAGTAAATTTAATAGGTTTATTATCCTATAACATCACTTTTACTTTCATTTCTCTGACAACTAGGTACCTACCTATTACTCATTTTTCCCGAATGTATATGATTTTATTTCTCTTTTGCTTTCTCTACTTTTGCACACGAACAAACATTCACATTCTTACTAAAAACTTCTGCCCACTGCCTGTCAAATGGATTTTTGTTAAAAAATTGTCATTGTTTGTTTGTTTATATTAATAAACTAATATAACAACATAATTAGTTTTCATAAGAGCCCCGGCTAAGAATACCTCCACGGTTTCTTCATGCCTGTCATAGAAGTCGACTAATTGAGGTTGCGTCAGGTCGACAGCCGGCATAAAACTTGTCAAAAAAGTATGAGGAGTATTAAAAAGAATATAGGCGAGTAATATAATAATATTATAATATAATATATACAATAATACACAAACATCGTATCTACATTATATACAAATCTACATAAATATATTTTACTATATAAATAAAAACAAACAACACAAATATACAAATATTTACAAGCCAGCTTGAACCAAAAGTAGTTTTTTTTCCCCTGTAAAAAAATATGCTTATTAACATTGATTGTCTGTACATACACTATATAGTTAAAGGTTTATTAATTATTACTATTATTTTATAGCGATAAAAATATTTAATAATATTATAATATTTTGTTAGAATTGAGTTACTTATAGTTATTTAAATAAATATAGGTACTTAACATCAATTAAATACTCACCTAAATGGAGCACAATTTCTTGGGAAATATAGCCATCAACTCTACAGCCAGCTCTTCTCAAAAAGGTTAAGATACGATTAGGATTCCTGTCTATAATTAGATCCTGGAGGAAATCATTAATAGCAATGAAATTTTGAGTTCTACCTCTAATTGATACATCATTTCGAATCTATTATCATACAAAATATAAAAAACTGAAATCATATAGTCATTAGGTACTCACATTCAAATTTGCTCTAGCCTAACAAAACTCTATTCAGGAATTGTAACTAAGATGCAATTATAAGAAGTATTATATATTAATTAATTTAATGTATTTTATTATTTATTAATTAATTTATCTAGTAATTAATGGAGCCGATTTTTGATATATACATTTTTACACATTTTATGACCTATTAAAATATCGGTTTTTTTAATTAACGGCTTATAAAATATGTAAAAATGTACAAATCAAAAATCGGCTCTATCAGTTGACAGATATTTTTATTCTATATTTCATCTTTCCAAAATATTCTCAAGTTGATAAAAATGAAAAACGAGTAAACATTTTTTTTAATAAATATGATTAAACAACAATTAAAAATGGTACTGACACAGATCTATTTTAAAATATATATTAATGTTTTTAATTTATTTTATTTTTCTTAAAATTTAATAAAAATTGCCTATACACAACCTTCTTAGAAATCGGGTGCGTGACGTCCTCTTATAAATGGTAATTTATTCAAAAATACTACTTCGATAACAAATATTTTCCATAAACAGACAATGTTAGTATAATGATCAGGCACCCATAATTTTTAGGTTAACAGTTCTAAAGCTATTATAAAATTTGAAAATACAAGTCAACCCGATATATGAGCATTGTCTATCCATAGCTAATAATAGGTGGACACAGAAAGTATAAGGTGTGGTATGTGGCTGCATACCCTAATAAAAGAAAAAATACAATATATATGTATAAATTATTTGTTTAAACAATACTACTGATAAGTAAATAAATTAAGCGTTAACAAATATATACAATTTTATTTAAAATAAATGATTTAATTAAAGTAATTCATTTTTGTCCTTTGATTGGCTCAGAAATCTGCTCTTCTTCATACTCTAATCTGGGTATATTTTTGCCTATGCAGTCAAAGTAAAATAAGTAATAAAAACTAAAGAATGTCAGCATGGCTATTTTAAGTTTTTTTTTTTTTTTTTTTATGTAAAAATAAGGTTTATATATCTAAGTGCACATCACTATTCACAATTATAGCAGAAACACAGTTTTGACATCAAAAGAAAGATCATGTGCTCACTAAAAAATTTTTTTAAATAGAGAATACTTGTCTTACTGAAGATTTAGATACAAAAATAAAACAACAATTAAAATTTAGAAACTGATGTCAAACCTGCATTTACTGTATCCATCAATCTAATGAGTATAATTTTTAGTTCTTTTGTCTGGTGATATTTTACAAAAAGAATTGTTTAATTGTTACAATACAAGTTCTGAAAGGCATTATTTTGTTATAATATTGATTTGATTGACAGAGACAGCAAAGCAAGTATGACATTCTCTTAAAACATTGATTTTATCAGACAAAATGTAGAAATAACACCGAAATAGTAAATACACAAATTATAGAATATAACTGAAGATATCTTAATCTATTTTTCTCCTTTTTAGAAGTATTAGAAATGTATTATACACTGATTAAATTTAAGTAAATAAACATCGGGAAAAAAAACCAAAATAAAAACAAATATTAAAAATTTGAAATATAAATCATACTGATAAATTTACAAATTATGAGATAGGGCTTAATTAGCCTTAACAATGATACATGATAACTTGTATTTTTTTCCATTTGTTTGGATATCTTTATTATATACTGTTATTGCAGTTGGCTTCATTGTTTCAAACCAATAACCCCAAACATAATTGAATGAAAATCTTTGAAATTGAATTGTCAAATTAGGGAATTCCTCAACATAATTCACAATGGCTTGAAATTTATCTTCCATTGATGGCATAAAATAACCCATTCTTATAGCTGATAAATATATGGTAGAACAAGAATCTGTAATAAAGATACAATTTAATAATAATTTATTTTCAAATTTCAGTGTTCACAAATTACTATTCTGAGTACGCAGGCAGCAATTGGATCAATTTTAATTAAATAGTATATGCTGGTATTTTTGCTTCAAATAACATATAATGGCCTAAATATAAACATCAAATTAATTTTTATAATTAAAAAGTGAGGTCATTATTTTATTTACCTATCTGGCTAAAATTAAAATAACGTCCTTAATGGTCACTTTCAGGAAATATTATTCTAACTATATTTATTAACTCGATTTTTATAGTTTGTTATGATGTTGAGTTGATTTTACTTTAACAACAATTTCACATATATTTCCTGAGTCTTTCCAGTTAATATTGCATAATAAACCAATGCAAATTAACAATATAGTATATATAAACATTTTTGATTTTGTTTTTTAGATACAGTTACTAAATGAATTACAGGAGTAAGAATATTAAAGACATGAAAGACTTGGATCATATAGAATTTGATCTAGGTAGTCTGAAATTTCCTAGGATGGAAATCTTTAGGTAGTACAACTTAATGACTCAAACATTTTTAAATAACCCACCTTCAGTGAATAAAGGTGTTAATTGATATTTTTTCAAAAATGTTATAGTATAATACACCTTGTATTAAAGTATTAAGATGATTTTACAACAATTTACGGGGATATATAATCATTGATTATATATATATATATATATATATATATAATTCCAAAAAATTATTTAAAAAATATCACTTTTACAAGTATTTGTGAAAATATGATGTGTGTATTTATTATTTAATATAAAATGTATATTATTTCACAATTTTTTGTATTGTAGCAATACAAATTTGAAAGTTGGTGTAATTAATTACTTAATCATTTCATCTATAGAATAGATAGTACAAAAATATTTATTTCCTAAGCGATATAATCAAAATTAGTGATTAATGAAATAGATATGAATATTTTATTTTTATTATAATTATTTTATTATTATGAATAGCGTATTAAAAAAATCCAGGGAAGCACTTCGCTTGTTGGGTAGGATAGGCAGAGGAAGTTGGTCCATTGTCGCTTGAGTCCTGGGACAGGATGGTGTATTATTATTATTTTATATTTGAAAGCAATGATAAATCATTGCATTCGATAAAAAAAGATTCCGAGTGGGGCTTCAGTATAATATTATTTAAAAAAATAAGTAACCATGATAATTTTATTTGTTATTTTGTTACATTGAAACTTGACTTTCATTTTATGTCGTATATAAGGTAGTTTAAATTTATCACAGTCTGTATAGCATTACAAAGTTGATTTTTTAAATCCTTTACTTTGTATATGGCAATATAACAAAAAAATTTCAGTATACACTTTATAAATATAGCTATATATACACTGTTAAATTACAATAACTCAGAAATGGCACTTTAGTAGTCAACATATATAATAAAATATATATATCACATAATAATATTGGCCAATTTCAATTCCTTAAATATAAAATGTCAGTATACATTATAAGTACATTTGTATACATTGTTTATGTATGTATAAGATATATGCAGTATTGGTATTATAGGTATATTTATGTATAGTACACAGTGTATCACTACATACATCATATAATTGGAAGTTTTTTTTCTTCCCAACAGAAACTACTGGAAATTTAAAAAAATGCTATGTATAGGGTACATACATATATATGTATATATATATATATTATATATACACAAACTACAACCGATTTCCTAACAATGTCATACCAACAACAAAGATCCTCCTCAGCTCTTTTTGATCAAAAATTTGTTAACAGAAAAAAAAACATACTAAACATACAGTTTATTGTAAAACCAATAGGTAGCTTTTTCACTAGGCTCAGAATCTAATATTTATAAATTTTGAGATAAGCCAAGTAATATTTTGCGATACCTAATAATAATAATAATAATAATAATAAAATAAATTAATATTTTGATAAACTTTATTTAGAGTAGATAAATGTGTTAATGTCCAATACCTAGTCACTGATTTTATTATATTATTTTACACTATTATCCACTCAGCCCTTCATTATAATTTTTAAGAATGGATGTCAAACAAATTAATAACTTTAATTAATAAGTACTTACAATATTTTTTATAAACAACATGAATTGAAAACATTTAATAGGCGATATTATCTCTAAAAATATTGGTACTGTTTTGAATGTACTATCATATCCTGCTACACAAATCTAAATATCGAAAAACAATTAATTTTAAATATCATTATTATTTTCGGTTAAAATTATTGACATTTCTCAACTTTGGTCTTATTTCTTGAATATTCATTGAATTACAAAAAACAATAATATATATTATCTACAATGATATCATTTATGAATATTAGACATTTGTAAAACTATAAAAAACTTTTTTTATCTATTTAAATCATACATTTTTTTAAGTAAAAATATTAAATTACCTATTTGGTACATTTTGCAAATCTGCTATTTTCTTCAGCCATAAATAATAAATGGATGTTTTGCATATTCCATGGAGTTGGCGGAAATGACAACCTCAGATGGCACATTTGTTTAGCACTTTGTAAAAAAGCATACCATAACGCTCCATTCAGGAAACTAAATAAGTATTTAATAAGGCTATCATTATATTATTTACCATTATTAATATGTGTATTATGAGGTATGTCCCAAAAGTAAAATCTCCATTATTATAATAACCAAAAGAAGCTATATTTAAAAATTTCTTTCTTCAGTTCTTTATGTCTCCAACCTTTTTCCTCCCAAATTCTTCTTTAAGCTCAAGAACAAATAGTAGTCGGACGGAGCAAGGTTTGGGCTATAAATAAAAAAAAATTAAAATATTTTATAATACAGTTATATAACTTTTATTGGTATTTTCTATATTATACTATTATTATAGAAAAATATAGGTCAAACATATATATATTATATAGTAATATAAGTACTCTAAAGCCCAACCTAAAAATTTTCAACGTTTTGAAAATTTTCATGAGAATTTACATCACGAGACATTTCACAATTGACTTGATATATATTTCTCTAGAATTATATGAACGCATTGATGTTTGCAATAACTTTTCTATTATGTTTTGACTAAGCAACAGAATATTTAAATTGAAGGGTTTTACAGGACGATTGTGTTGCTGAATTAAAACAAAACTGTCATCATTGCGGTCCAGTGATATGAATATAATAACACCCTAAATAGATGTACAATTTTATTCAATATAGGTATTGTGTATTAATTGTTAACTCAGGCCCAGGACCAAAAAGTTCTAAATATTATTAATATCTTAAAATGTATTTAGAATATTTTGATTCTCTGTAACTCTTCAATAATCATTCAAATGCACCTTTTGGTTCTGAGTCCCTGTGTTCAGTAATATTATAGTTTAACACACATTTTAGTTTCAGTAATTTATTTTTATAATACATGAAACTCAAATTGTCTCGAATAATATCAGTATTTCGTTTTACACCAAAAACAATGGTACCCGTATATGTCATAGACATTGCCAAATTCAGTACAGATTTTGGTAATAACTCGGGTTCTACTGGTTTTTTTTTTTTATAGTATCAAATCAAAGATACTTATATATATTGTACACTAAATTCATGTCATCAATATAAAATAACCTGTAGTGGTCCAATAGATTTGAAACTTAACCGAGAATAATATACACCCATTTTAGTGGTATTAAAATACGTTTATGCTCTATAACTACAATTTTTCTAATAGTAATCGCAGAGTCTAAATTTATACAAAATATGAAAGATGAGAATATTTACTATGCCGTAGCTTGAGGGTTTTTAATTAACATTTTTTTTAAACTTTAAAATTTCATGATTTTCAATTGCGGATTTTATGCTTTCAAAAAATATATTGAAAAAAACTCCATGCTACAGCAAAGTAAATATTTTTAGCTTTCATATTTTGTAAAAATTTTGACTGCGATTATACAGAAAAAAAGTTATAGCTATAGAGAGTGAACGTGATTTTTAACAAATATTGTGATAACACAATAAAAAATGGTAGACACATGACTATTTTAAAATATAATTAAATATTTTTAAATTGTTGGATTTTCATTTTTTTTTAAAATTTCATACAAATTTCATATACAAAATCCCTTAAAAATCAGGTGTAATAATGAGGGTTTCTCAAACAGAACCATACACCACCTCAAAAATTGTGTACCCACCCAGCATTTACTTACTGATTAAAGGGCCAACCTAAGTATAATCCATCCAGTTTATCTGCGCCCATGGCTACCATTACATTTTTAAATTTGTATGGGTTATTAAAATTGCAGAAGCAGAGATGTGTTGTCTTTTTTACTTAATTTACTATATTTTTTTTTTGAGTTTATCTCTATGGAATACTCCCAGAAATATAGTGTTTACCCCATAATATCTATAATATAAAAATCACACATTGTTCAATTAATATTTTTGAACCCCTGATCTGGTTAAACGTGTGACGTCACCGAGGGTGCAGATAAATTGGACAGGTTATACTTGTCATAAATTTAATAACATATAAGAATATTTGTAGATGGTAAATTTTCCTGATTCACTGCAAAATATACAAAACTTGTCCAATTTACTCTAAAATTGGTATACATCACGGTCTACTATATAATATGTATGTATCGAATTGAATGCATTTTAGTTTTGGCCATAATATAATAAAATATCGCGTAAAATATTAAATTAACAAGAAATAAGTTTTAATTTTACACAGACAGTAGACATTGATGTGTACCAATTTCAAAATATCACGACAAGTTTTGTGTATTTTTCAATGAATCAGGATAGTTCACCTGATTTCATGTGACGGTCAAATATTAAACTAAAATGCATACAAATTTTAGGACATAGGTACATATATAGTAGACCATAATGTATACTAATTTTAGAATGAATCCAACAAGTTTTGTGAATTTGGTGGCAATTTGCAACAGGTAACTGGGTATTTAGGTTGCCTTTTTATTCGGTAAGTACATGCTGAGTATTTTTACAACTTTTTTAGAGGACAAGTCTGTTTGAATATTAAATATAACATATAATATTCAAGTAGGTACCTAATAATTACATATGTGAGATGGAAGATAAACATATCAATGTCATTGATTTCGGCTTCGATGTGGACATAGTTATGGTCATGATTTATAATATCTAAACAAATACAACAATTAAAATAAAACTTGATGAAGATACATACTAAGCTCCTGGTTAATGGTTGTTGTGATCATGGTTAACAATATATAAACAAATGTGTGTTAAAAGCAATTAGGATTGTTAAGATTATATTATTGTATGAAAATGAAAAGAAATGTTTGTTTAAAATGCATTATAAATGATTGTTTAAATTGAATATGATTTTATGAAATAAGGGCCTAAAATAATAAAAAAAATTTGAAGGCTTATTTAATTATGATAATTTTTATATTTCAATTTTCATATTTTACATGAATTCACATTCATTATTTATTCCAAACACATTTTAATTATGTATATATTTAATAAAAATTGACATTACCATTGATTAATGGGACAATGAAATCCATATTGTAAAATAAAAATAAATTCAATCAATTTAACTAAAAAGCTAATTAAGCTAGAAAAATTTAAGTAGAAGCGTAATATGTAAAAGATCAAAATAACTAATAAAACAAACGTAAAATAGGAAAAGAATACTGGTGTAAAAATGTGGTAACGGATATAGCTTGCTGGTATAAATATATAATTTTTATCAGTAATATAACATTTTATCAGAAATTAATAGTTATTATGAGCAACATGATAGGTAATATACCTATTAGGTATAATATGGTCATTTTGTTAGCAATGATTGGCAATACTTCGTCCAGTTCGAACCTTTATCAATCTCTGAGCTCTTATCATCGTTCGGTCAATTTTGAACTTAACTGCAGCGCCTTTTGCACCATGCCGCCATGCCATCGACGGATTTCAGCAGAATTATTATTATTATAGGTACCTATATAATTATTATTCAACAGTTTATTCTGTGGTTTAAATCCGAATTATTCGTTAATCAATTATAATAATAATCTTTGCCGTGTTGTGTATTAATATTTTCTAGGACTATTAAATAATGTGTGGAAAATATATTGTGGTACGTTCAATTTAGTTTTAATGTTGTTCCGTTGTGGTAATGTACTCGTAGTGGTTGACTTTTATAATGTGGCTTATGAAAATTTATTAACTATTCAGTATCTATGTGTTCGATATTCGTTCGTGGAACATTCCTAGTTTACGAGACACATTTTTTTTCGAATCTGCATTTTTTGAAAAAAAATAAAATAAAATTATGGCGAAGTTAGAATGCCCCGGTCAGATCTAGTTTTGAATTTACTACACTTTTAATTTCTACTTTTTAGCAGTATTATGTTAAATTACCTATTTCACACATCTCGCTTATTTAGTACAGACGCACGGTCTTGGGTTCAACACCGGTGGGAGTACCCGTTACTTTTTTTGTATTTTTTTTAGATTTTTTTTTCTCATAAAATGTCTAGCACCTGATAGTACATCATGCCGAATAGGTAATAGGGTTGAATAAATAGATTTCGGCTGTAATTAATTTTGGATGAAAAAAAAAGGTGTCTTGTAAACTAGGAATATACCTACCGCATAATCAATAATCATACATCCATTTTAAATTATAATGTAAATTATAGAAAGCCATCTGTTTAATTGTTATTATCAATGTTCTAATATATTGTAATTATTCAGGGGCGTTGCAGAGGAAATGATAAAAACCAACATTTTTAATCATACCGGTATGGCGGTATACAAACATGTATATTGACTGTCTGTAAAATGAGAAGGGAATTGCATTTTATATTTTTATCAGTTATTTGGTAAGTACCTCTACCTACCATATTAAGATCTATCGTTAATGTTATAATTTGTATGTATAATTAACACCTTCTTTAAAAAAAATCCTAATTACACCACTGTACCTGAATATAAATAACAGTTTGCACTAATAGACATATGATTACATTACTATAGGTGTATTTTATTCTGTTTTAATAATATTATAGGTAGTAGAATAGTGCTGGTAATAAAATAAAATAAAAAGACAAATTTATAATATTTTAACTGAAGCTGTATCAATCTTTGAAACTATTTTTTATTTTTATAAACCAAGTTCCTAAAATAAAAATAAAAAAACTACCTATATTTATTTATCTACTGTGTCTATGATAGCCTGTCATTATGTATGCAATATTTTAAAAACTATACTACTTTCTATTTACATTATTTTCTAGTAAAACATTTGATACAATATATGTCTATTGTGTATAGGTACACAGTTTATCATGTAACATAATACATTCCAACTCACCCAGATCCTTACAATTGAAGACGCCAATATTAATTCCTTCAGAATTTCTAAATAGTTCATCATAGGTAGTTGAATTTTATTGCATTTCATGAAATTTAAAATTTATATTTTCAACTAAAAAGAGTTGTATTAATAAATTTTACAGAGTTTGTGTGTTGAAAATTTATTTGTAGTCTTCAATGTTCCACTCTAAATAATGTATAATAATAGTTTTAAGAAACTCAATAATATATAATTTATATTTTGTGCTAAGACCATATATAATATAAGGGTTTATTTATGGAAAAACTTTATTTCATAATATTCCACGATCTATAACTTTATGTCTTTTTCATAATTGTTTGTGCTTTTGGTTATTTTATAATTTTATTTTAATTTCATATAGTATTAAAAATAATAATAGGTAACTCATTATGAATATTATAGCTAGAAACAGAAGTGCTAAATAAATGCCATTAGCTTAATAAACACAATGTGGATTTACTTTTGCAACAATGTATTGATATAGAAATGTTATTAGCCAGGCAGTGTAAATAGAACACTTTTTTAAAAAACAACATATCGAACCTAATGATTCATGGACAATTATTCTTGTATCTTATAAAAAAGATTTTAGTAAGTAATTACTTGTTTCATTAGTACATACGAGGTGTGATCAAAAAATACCCGGACTGTGTTAATAATATATATATCAATTAAGATATAGGAAATCCCGATAATGTCATTCGATAAAGTAACTTCTAACAAGAATTTGAGCATTGGTTTGA
>JAIPRL010008611.1:0-19865 GCA_025469235.1 Pemphigus obesinymphae | reverse complement strand
TTAAGATGAATAAAAGATAATAATAATAAAAAGAATTATAATAATACGTATAACGATTCAAAAACATTTTTTTCAACTAAAAATCTATACAATTTTAGTATTTTTCTGATTAGAATTATATCTTACATTTTGTATTCGAAATACAAAAATATACTAATTTTTTGCAAAATTTATGGTTGTTACAAAATACGGGCAACCAAGGGTCAAAACATCTAAAAACAATGTAAAACTGTAATATAAAAACTGATAAAAAAAATATATAATATATACGTAACACAAAAAACTGCACACGGGCGAAGCCGGTTTACTTACCGACAATTCAGCTAGTTCATAATATTCTTAGTTTTTAACAAATTAATAGTTAATAATCAATAGTCCTAATAGTAACAGTCTTTGGTTATAATTTTTTGCTATCGCAATTTTAATTAAGTTCTTAACTCTCTTTTTCTCATTTTCTTTTTTTTATTGCAATATCTAATGCTTATATATTCTAGTGCAGGGCTTGCTTTCACAAAAACCACATTTTCTTCACGTTCTTTTAATATATTGATTTCTGGAGTTTGAATCGTTCTAATTTTTTTTCCGCCAATTTTG
Source organism: Pemphigus obesinymphae (assembly GCA_025469235.1). Classification (NCBI taxonomy): domain Eukaryota; kingdom Metazoa; phylum Arthropoda; class Insecta; order Hemiptera; family Aphididae; genus Pemphigus; species Pemphigus obesinymphae. Next base: position 19,271 of record JAIPRL010008611.1, on the reverse strand, counting down.
AAAATATTGCATTTGTTGAACTTGGTAATTTTTATTTTTTTTTTCATTTTATGAGCTAAAAATTAAAACTCTATAGGTATATTATATTTCAATTTTTTTTAGGTAGATTTAGTTTATTTTATTTAGTTGTAAGTTTTGGATGGTTTTCGGTTGTTTTTAGAAATTTCGTGGAGTCAATGGAGACCCAAGACCCAATTCTCAATATTATTTAATGCCAGTTCTCCAGAATTATCAAAAGCTGAAAAATAAAATTGTGTATAATACATGACAATAAGTAAAAACTAGTGTAGCATTTTGCACGTCGGGTAGGATAGTAGGATACTAGAAACTGGTAGTAGATAGAGTTGGGCAGTATCAGAGATACATGTATCTTGCATCTATGTACTACTCTTTTATGGAGCTTGTAAACCTACGGCAGAAAGCTCTTAAATTGATATACACCTACTCGTATAATTAAAATTAAATAATACCTTAAATAATACCTTTATCAACTACAAGTGATCCACTGACATAATTGGCAATATCATAATTTCTTAAATTATCCTCTTCATTTACAACATCATTTATTATATTTACACTTATTACTCCAATTAAGCTTATTAACATAAATATATATGAAAACTTACTAAATTAATAAAATTTAAAAGTGAAAATATTTTACTCTCATCATTATAAATGATGGAGGTAATCCTTCAACTGACAATTGTATAAAGCCATATAACATCTTTTCTAATTCGCTGGTACATGTGTAGTAATTTGTTTGGGGACCACATCCAGTCTTAAATAATTTGGATTTTGTTCCTCGCAATAGTTTGTTTATGCTTTCTTATTTAAGGTGCAAGCTTGTAGCATTTCTAAACTATATTGAAAGTAAAACTAATATAGGCTATCATATCATATATAGTCTACATTAAATTGTATTTATTTACCAAATGGCTTACACAAATGCCAAATTTTAAAAATTAATTCATAATAATGAGTACATTTCAAAGAAGATAATAAAATCTCTAGTATATGGTACAAAATAAAAATGTACTTACACTAAGCCCGTTGTTGAAGAATTATATTGCTACAAAATTTTCATCCAACATTTTGTTTTGTCTTTCCACGACACGGTGTTTGATTCCTTATTTTCAATTACATGTTTATTTTCAATGGCATATTTTAATAATAGTTCTTTTTCTGAACATGAAAAGTTAGTACCTCTTTTCTCTTTCTGTTTACATTTGTTTGATGCCATCTTATTGGGTTTAACAACGAATTAAATTTTTTAAAAAAACGAATACAATGATAAACATGTAGAAAATTACATTATATATATTTTGTATGAATTACTGTGTATTGAATCACTGAATATACAGAAGGGAATCTAGTAGATATATTGGATAATTTCTAAATTCTCTAAATTCAACAGTGTATGAAATTCCCATTATTCTATAGTATTTGGTCATATTGATAATGAAGTATTGTGATATCAACATAGTCATATAAAATGTCTATGGATATCAGCATTTCTAATATAAACATATCTAGAAATTATCATTATACGAAAACTCACTATATTTAGAGACAGTGTAACCAAAAATGTTTAAAAACAAGGAAATAGGTATTACATTTCTTGTACCCCTGATGAATTTATAGTATGGCCGACCTTTTTTCGGGCAGCCATAAGAACCCATGTAATTTTTATCAAGATTCCCTTTTGTATATTCTGAGCTTGAATTATAAAATATTTATTATGATAACATTTTAACTAATTAAGATAAGTAAGAAATTTCGACCAATAATAATCAAATATATATGTATAACTTATATTAGTATCACTGCCTACCGGATTACTTTATTCGTCGAATAAAGCTATCTGGGAGAAAACTTTACATTAAAGAAGACTTATTACTTTATTAAGAAGTTTATTCGATGAATAACTATCTGGCGAGTAAGTGGATAATTGAAAACCCGGGCCTTAATCAGCTATACATTTATTTATTTCATGCAATATTTGTTTATTCCATTGATACATATTATATATATATATGAGAGGTATATAAAGAATAGTCATGTATAGGTTATACATGATAAGAAAGATGAGTATTTATTATAAAATATGTAAAAATTGTTGTGTATTAGATCTATTTTATAATAGTTAAATTTTCAGTGTCAAGTTTAAATGGGTCCAAAGGACAATTATTAATTAAACAGGCTATTAACTAGTCACAACTAGTCGGTAATATTGGTGGTACTTTTGATTCCATCCACCGTTGTAATGCCGTTTTTCTAATTATCTGGCGCACAGGAATACTTTTAGTAGGCTTTTCTGGTGGATTTTCACCACAATGATAAGTCCTAAAAATAAAATAAGTAATGAACATTTTACATTAAAAGTATACAAGGTATTTTAAAGTTTCAATCATAGAGTAATGAGACATAAAGATGACGTTCCCTATATTGACTGTTCAAGCATACGAATTCGCCACATTATTATTGTTGTATACAGCAGGGAGATTGTTCTGGAAAAATGAACAGTCTCAACAGATACATCTCACTCATTAATTTCTAGGTGATTGTGGTGGAAATCAATTTTAGTCTCACAAATTCACTAATCTCATTTATTTACATTTTACTAAATTCTTTAGATCTCACGTATCTCACAAAAATGTTTATTATTAGTCTTCGCTATCAATTATTATTCGTTTCGGGTTCAACATAAATGGTCAAATTAAATTTATTATATATATATACCTTACACAGACTTTAGATAATCTAAACAGCTTTTTAAATTCATAGTCACTAATTAAAAACGGATTTTCGGTAGCTCTGAAACGATTTAGAACGTAGATATTTAGATATTCCATAGTACATTGATACAATAGCATGCAAATTTTTAGGTACCTAGGTATGTACAACTTACCTTAACTATTGATAAACTCTTCTGGGTCTCGGGACATTAAATATCAATTCCATTTAAAAAATATTAATAATTACTTATGTTATAATTTTATGTAATAGCATTGGTAGGTATTAGGTTTAAAAATATAATCACAAATATGTCCCGAGGTACTCTCAATTCAATAACGTAAAAAGGTTTAAATATATAAAAAAATATTGTAATTCATTTCACTCACTCGTCTCACTTTTCAAAAACACAGATTTCTCGAGGAATTCATGTTAAACAATTCACAGCTTTTACACTTCAAATCATCAAAGTATATATTTTTCATTTCATTCCACTGAATGTCATCATTCTCACATTTCCAGAATGAATTTCAGGAGAATTTATTAATCTCCTAGTTATCGAAACTTTTTAAATATGCAATGCGCGATATTAGTGAAATTATCAATTATGCCTATAATAATATTTGGGCTATAATTTTTGAGCCAATGTGTGCGTACGAATTATATGGTCGCATGAAATCTACGTGTGTGGGTCGGTTCGGAGAGAAAGGAGGTTTGGAGGGTCATGAAGACCCTTCACTCAAGAAATAAATTGAATAAAATCAAGTTCAGTCGGCACAAAAAAAAGCTGATGAATTTTTTTACTTATTTAATTTTTTGAAGAAATATTTTGGAATTTAGTCGGCAAGAACTTTTTATTTTTTTTTTGATTATTTACCACTTTGAAGGAAATATTTCGACAATTCCTTGATGATTTTTTTTTAACAATAAGTCCGCAAAATTACTCTGATGACCCCCCTCCCCCACAAATATTTTTTAGCACCGGCCCTGTATGTGAATACTTACGACTGTGCCAAAGCTATTATAAGCAGTGAAAACGCTTTTTATTAAAAATATTGTGCATTCATTTAGTGTGTCCGGTCAAAGATATAATATGTTATATCGTATGCAAATATTAACTTAAACTAATATAAAGTCTAATGAAATCTCAGAATAAGTTGTACGAATTACATCATGTTTGACAAAAATCATGTTTGGTTCACATGTCGGTTCTGTTTTGATACATACATAAATGTACACTGTACATTACTACAGTATACAGTGTACATACATGTATATAAAGTTAACGTGAGGACCCATTGTTTTATACAAAAAGGTGAAATAACCTAACCTTACTATTGTATGTCTAGTCATAATATTAAAATAATATTGTACAAAATATGTACTTACTTTTTTACGCAATTGCATATGCTCTGGAATGGATTGAGGTTCGTATCTCCTCGTCTCCTGAAAATAATTGGATCCCATATTTATTTAATGTATTTTGTAATGTAAATATAAGTTAATAGAATTGTATTTAGACATGATATAATGTGATATGTTGATTAATTTCGATAAATACGATAAAAAAAATTAGATTACAGAATATAACAACCAGAATAGAAACTTTGGTATTGAGTTACTTTTAGAATTATTTATATATATATTATAATTATTTTGTAGAAGCTGGGTATTTATTTATATATATAAATAATTCTACAAGTAACTCAAAACCAAAATATTAAAATGGCTATCGAGCTTATGGAGTTAAAACAAGAATAGAAACTGTTTAAAATGTACGTAGGCAATATATTCCGCTGCCGTGAGTCATCTATGACACCTGAGGGCTAGGGGTAAAATACAGACAAATTAAAAATTGTTTAGTTTTTACATTTGTTTGTGTTAACACTATGTCATAAGTCGTTTAAAATGTATTACGAAATCGCAGATTTCTATACTACATGTAATAAGACCTTATGAACTAGGTGCCATCTACAAGTGAATATTAAATATTTGTAAATTCTTCAATAATGTAAGTATTAAGTTAATAAACATAAAGCTTAACATATCGTATTCGTACCGATTTAGCTCATTTCTAATTTGATCCAATTCGTAGGTTAGATGAGCTTTCATGCTTGGCTTTGGTGTATAAGCGTTCTTGTTTGGATGTTTAAGAGATATATGTTTTGTATTCATTACCACAGGTTTTGCACACGAAATACACGATACTCCCCTAAAACAAATTTGTATTTTTTTGTATTGGTCCATAAAAAAATACAAACGCAATATCCAGATTTTTAATCTATTGATATAGGTGTATGAAACTTTTGAAATAATCTTATTACCACCTTCCCCAAAAATACGTTTTAAAAACAAGCTTTGCTCAAAACGTATAATAATAGTTCAAACCACGTCTAATAAATTTAAATATTACATGATTTCGTACTTGACAAACTGAACTATTCCGGCTGCTTCGGGATCCCTTTGAATATGTTCTTTAATATCAGCTTTTATTTTAATTTGTGTGGCTTTTATGGCTTCTTTGAAAGATTTATATTCTGCTGAATTGACTTTTAAATTTACTAAATCGCTAACATTAGCTATTTCGATCATGATTTTCATAATTTTATCATTCTATAACAGTATAAAATACAAAATTCCGTAAATATAATATTACAAGTACATTTTTATCAAATAATATGTAGGTACATGTAATTCGATGAAATCGTGAATAATTTGGAGCTTATCTGTGTAATCATTAAAGAACGTGATGAATTTTTCGACCGTTAGCATTATATTTAAATCCTTGTTTACTTGGCCTTTTCCAAGTACTTTTAGAAACTCCGTTACTTTTATTCTATTCAATTGGTTTAACTTAAATTCTCGTTTCTTCGACTGTTCGAAATTTTTTACAATTTAATAGAAATAAAAGTATTGTAATTAAAAATATAGAATAATAAAATTTAGGACTAACGGGGAAACTTGAATCTAGAATTTTGTTGAGTTTCATATTGGTATCATCATTTAAACTTGAATCTGAAGACGCATCATAAGACTAAATGTAAAAAAATTATTAAAAGTTAAAAAATAATATATATATATATATATTACTTACAATTTTTTTTGCATTCACACCGTTTTCCATTATTTTTTGTGTTATAAGTTCGACTTTATTAAGTCTTGTCAAAATTTTTTCAATGTGTTTCTTTAAAATTTGTGGATCATTACTAAATAATTAATATTTTTATTATTACAATGTAGAAATATGTCTAAAGTAGTAAAGCATATATTGTAATTTATTGTGTAAAACGAACTGCTTAAGAATGTATTTTTCAACATTAGAATTTGGGTTTTGGAAAGTTGTGACAACTTGTCTATTATCTTCATCGGCGTCATTAATGATATTAATCGATATTTTTTCGGCAATTGCATGTGCATTATTTTCTGCATTCGTCATATTATCTAGATACGGTCTTTCCGAAAGAGGATATAGTACTGAAATTTTTGTTGATTTTTGAATAAAAAATAATAAACATGCATAATAATATAAGTATCTATAAAAATACAACATTTACAAATATATAATAAAATACATTTGTATGTACTTATGTGTTAATTATAATTAGGTAGTTCTCAAAAAGTTAATTTAATACATAAAATGATTTTTAAATAATTAAAAGTTTTATAAATAGGTACCTAAATATTTTAATATTTTTAATATATTAATCGAATATGCTTTTTTATTAAATTCAGGACAATAATAATAAGTTGTAAATTCAAATTTTAAAAAAACATCAAAAATTACTTTTGTATTCACGGGATTAGGAGTGCACAGAAATCAATACTTACCCGCCGCAACAACACTTATCGACTATTCAACACCTATACCACCCCATATTGGCCGCACCGAACGGCATATTCTACGCACATATACTACATCATGTTATTTGAAGTATTCATGGTGTATAAAATGTAAAATATGTAATATTTTCAATTTGTTTTACACACAGGTATATTGTAAGGTATATTATATGCAAATAATTTTATATTTGCTTATGAAATTATGGTTTATTGTTTAAAATATATTTAGAACCAGGAATTTAGGCTTTACAATAATTTTTAAAGTGAAACTTCTATTGGCACGCTAAGTATTGGAAAACGAATATAAAAAAGTGTTACAAAATGACGACTTCGTTCTATATCTCTATACTTACAAGGTAAATCATCCTAATTCTCTGCGAAACGAACGTTATCCAGCCGAAACGGGGTTCATTGGTAGCCCCACTACTCGCTCGAGGCATAGAATAATACAGAAACATCACTTACACTGATTAAAAAATGACTGGTATACCAGCTGTTTGATATCAGAAGATATGTTCAAAATGCTCGTGTATATCGATGATACTAGAAACGAATTATCATATTTTGTTTGTTATGTTATTTTTTTACGTTCCCCTACCACTCACATCAAATTATGTATATCACGACAGAAAAATAATCGATATCATATAAATTTGTTTGAGATCTTAAATACTTGATTCATAAAGAAGTCAATATGGTAGCTCACTATATATTTCAAGGTCGAAGAATCGTTCCCGTCGAGTACAATATAATAGGGGAGAGTGATGTAATTTTCCCGAGGCTTGGACGCCATTTAGAGACCAATATCTCTCCTCTATCAGATCATCCGAAATGCTGGTATAGACTGGAAAGATAGAACTTATATAAAAACCAAACTACAATAATAGAAATCAATGGTCACAAGAAGGAGGCAGAAATAAGATAAAGAGTGAGACAAGGGTGTCCGCTCTCACCTTACTTATTCAACTTATTCATCGAAGGAGCAATAAATGAATTGAAAGTCAACACAAATAGCATTTTTATTAACGGTCAGAAAATACATTCGATCCTGTTCGCCGACAACATTGTTCTAATAGCGGAATCTGAAAAGAATTTAAACCTCATACTAAATTACTTGTACGCAACATTAAAAAAATTCAGTCTAAAAGTCGACGTAAATAAAAAAAAAGTGATTGTAGTAAGCAAATCAGACCAACAAAATACAGCAAACATCATGATTAGGGATTAATCAGTTGAACAAGTAAAGGAATTTTGCTATCTAGGAAACTTAATTACGGAAGATAACAGATCAATAAAAGAAGTTAAGACAAGAATAGCTTTAGCAAAACAAGTTGTCGAAAAAAAGATCCCTATTGATTAACAAGAACTTGAGTATTCAAACTAGGAAGAGCTTCATAAAAACGTTTATCTGGAGTGTATTTTTATAGGGCTGCGAGACGTGGACCCTACAGAAGTATGAAAAGGAAAGGTTGAAAGTGATGGAGATGTGGATTTGGAGATGAACAACAAGGACGAGCTGGACAGAGAGGTAAAGGAACGGCGCCATCTTATAAGAAATAGGTGAAGAAAGAAACATAAGTTCAACTATTATGGAAAGGAAAGTGAAGCTTATCGGATACCTGTTAAGACAACAATTTTGTCAAAAAGATCTTGGAAGGGAAGATTATGGGTAAACGACCAAGAGGAAGACCCAACAATCGTACTTCAAAGACATCAACTAACTAATGGGTTTCACGTCATACCAACAACTGAAAAATACGGCATATGATAGAGGAGATTAGTTACTATGACAAGGCCTTGCATTTAGAAACTGATGATGATCAGATCATCAGCTAAAAAGTAATCAAGTTCAAAATTCACAAATCGTGTTTGAAAGAACAATATTTTAAAGATAATATATACTAAATATACTAACAGCAAATTACAAAGGTAAGTGCACTGAAAAAAATCTGATTATAGTGCATGGTTGGAGTTTTAATTCTTATAAACGTCTATATGCGCGCTGCTTAAATGTTAAGATAGTTTTAAAATATTAAACAAAGTGGTGGCCATATTACCTATATTATCTCTATACTACATACACGTGTCTTCGCCGTCCTAAGAGGAGAAGTTTAGCAGAAAGAACATAGTTTCTAACTAACAAAATTAAGAGAAGTGTACTTAAATGACCACCCTGGAGAACACCGGAAGGAACGTTATTTAGTACCAAGGTAAAATTATGGACCTTAACGAACTGCTGTATATTACTTATATAGGACTTTAACCAGGAAAGTAGCGAGTCACAGATACCAAATATATCAATCTCATGGAATATGATACCATGGTCTACAGCCTACAGTATCAAAAGCTTTTCTAAAATCTGTGAAAATAACATGAACTTGGTCACCACACTCAATAACTTTAGATATATATGTTGAAATAATACACTAGTCAAAATGATTGATTTACCCGTGCTTTTCATCCATAATTATATGATTTAAACTTATTTTGATACGAGAGATTCGAAAAAATTTGGATAAATGAGGTATCATACTGATAGACCTATAATTTGTGACATAACCTAACCTAATCAAACTTTAACACTGGGGTACAGTAGTGAATCGTGGGTGAAATATCTGATGGTGTACAACCAAAAAATACTACGGATTAATAACAAATAAATTAACAATATTAGATTATGTTATTTTCACTAAAATGTCGATATAATAGATACTGTAGTAACGAATGTGATATCATTCATTTTATTAAGAACATACATACACTCATATCACAGAACACTACAGAAGCGACACAAGCAGGAAAATTGAGTATCGCGCATGATCGTATATTAAATTACGGACTATGAAATTGAAAGCCGCACAAAAGTACAAAGTACAAAGCAGACTGATTTATTAAAATACCATTCACAAAATTTTTATTTATTTCCATTTTATTGAAGAATTTCCAATATTTAGTTTAAATTAACAAAAATCATGTTTTTTCCTATGGTTTATATGTTAAAATCGGTTCAACTACTAATAGCTATATATATATTATTTTAGTTTATATTATAATGGTTGATCCTAGTAAATAAAATAATATTTAAATATATTTTACTCTGATTGATAATTTCCGATGGAGATACACGGACTCGTACAGTTTTTTCTAGTGATTTATTATAAGATAAGACTGAAGAAGTGCTGGAGTCAATTAATGGATTTATCTATTAAGAAAAAAACCATTTAATGAAGAAAAACTTTTACAGATGAGATAATTTACTTGATTCAATGTATCCAGGCTATCTTTATTTCCTTTCTTTTGTTTTGTTTCTGCAATCAGATTACAATATCATTTCAAAAATGTATAAACATTTTGTATTTGTCAGTACGGAATAAATATCACCGATAAAAGCGTAATTTCCACAACATTGATATGCAGAATCGAATCCATTTTATAATAATAAATCAACATAATAATGCAATTATAAAAAATTGTTTTATGATTAATAATCCTTATTATTATTATTATTATATATATATATTATAAAGTAAAAAACATAAAAGAATAATTAAATTTGAGGTACCTATGGTACCTATTACTTATATACGTATTATAATTTTAAATTTTAAATTGTGTTCTGTATACTATAAAAAATTAATAAAAATATTAATCGCATAATTCATAATAGTTAAAAACAAAATACTTTATTAAATTCTTTAATTTTAATTTTATTTAAATTCGAGTTCCTTATAAGTATTTGACTACTAATATTTCAAGGACTAATCATATTAAATTATACTAAGTCTCTAAAATACATGCATTGTCATATTGACTTCTTAATATTATATAATATAGTATAATATAATATATTAAATAATAATATTAATACTCATATTAATATATTCGATATAGGTAACATTTTTATATATTATATTATTATAAATTTTTGCTATAAAAATCGTCACTTAAACTTGCACAATATTACTTTTACATTGTTTCAACTGTTAATAACGACACAAAATTTCTTTATTAGAATTTTACGATGAATTAAATAAAAGTATAATTCTTAAAAAATACATTAAAATACTCTTATTGAAAAAAGTATAATTAAATACTTCATAATATGTAGGTCTCATAATAATTGTGTATATATAATACATAACATATGTGCACATTGCAGTGTTGGCTTGAAAGAACCCAACCAAAAAAAACCCAATACACCAACTTAGAAAAATTAAAATATTTATTATGGTTAAATAAAATATATTGCATTTTTTTCATCGAATAGTAAATATTAAAATTCCTATTTAGAAAATTAAAAATTCAATGAATTATGACTACAACTATAGAAATATTCATGGGTTTGGATATAACAATAATATTATATTGGTATTTTTATTAATATAGGTACCAAAGTTAAAATTATATTAAATTATTCTAATATATTAATGGCCTTTGCTAGGACTGGTTGCTTATGGGTAATAAATTATAAAAGTAAAACAAAAATATTATTAAATTTTTATAAAAAAAATACAGTGTAATATGGGGAAAAATAACATTTTTATTGGGTTGAAGAGGGATTATGAAATAAAAGCCATTAAACCTACCTAAAAAATTTTCTTAAAAAACCCAGGGTAATATTAGGTTTTTTCGGGTTTTATGGAAAAAAAACTCAATTTAATCCAACCCAGTTGGGTTCTTACCAACCCTGGCACATTGGCCCACGTATATAGTTATTAATCTAACCTAAAATAGTGAAATATAATTATTTACTTTTTAATTGAGTTTCGAGTTCATTTATTCTCGATGTAAGCACTTTAACTTCTTCCAACATCGTTTCAATCACCATATTTTGTATTCCACTCGTCGGACTTTAAAATAGTTAAATAGATTTAATGTACTTTTAACTATATTTTGTAGAAATAATTAAATGTCTACCGATTGTTATTATTACCGTATTTTGATGTTATCACTGATAATAAATTCTTTATTCGTCTATAAATAAATACATATTAGAAAACAACTATTATGTACTTAACAATTTGTATAATTTAACAGATAAGAATATACAAATTTGATCAGGACTTGTAACACTGATTTTTTATAAACTGGTTAAAACTAGTTATAATTTCGGTTTTTCATATTTTATAGTACCTATGTAGGTACTAAAATGGCAACTGACACCATTGATTTATGAAATTGCAGGAATACTGATTCGAAAAACCAAAATCTAAACCGAAATGTTATGTTTTTTTGGTAGTAGATTGAAAACTGATGGTCAAAAAAAAAATATATATATTTAATGTATATTTGGTAATATTATTTGGAAAATATTAAATACTGTATTTTTTTATTAAGATAATGTTAGCGCAAACAATTTTCAATGAAAAAACTCATGTTTGCATTTCTCTTTTTTAACAACTTACAAACATCTTGGAAATATGAAACGAAAAATAAATTATATATAACAACATTATCTACGTGGAATTTTTGGCATTTAAATTTTTTTAAGTTATATTTATTTAAAAATTAAAACAGTTAGTTTTTTAACCACTAATAAAACATTAAATGCACATATAAAAATAGATTCCGTACAGCGATAGATAGCATTGTTCATTATCATTTATTTTTACTTCATCTTTTATCGATGTTTTCCTGTTGTTATAAATGAGAAAATTAAAATTAATATTTTCATTAAAATTGTATGAATTCATAAAAAAATAAACACAATAAAATATTTTATTGTGATGGGATAATTTATCATTTATTTTTGAAATGCATATAAACAATTTTAAATTGTTGGGTTTTCATTTTTTTAAAATTTTATGAAAATTACCTATATAAAACCATTTAAAAATGACCGTACTAACATCCTCTTAAGAAAGTTATGGTTATTGTATGTGTATCGGGTTGGAAATTAAATTTTCATTTGTCAAACTTAATAAATATATTTAATGGATAAATTGGTAATTAAATTCTATAAATAACAAATAACTTCATAAATTAAAATAAACTTGAGCTCTTGGAGCCGTTGTATTATAAACATTATAAGACCAAATCAGAGTTAAAATTATATCATTTTTGTGATTTGGGTATATAATAATCTCTAGCTCAATATATCCACAACACAAATCGATAATATAATTTTTTGAAAACAGGTGTTGTTATTGAAACCGAATACTAAAAGCAAAATCTTAGGTTTTTAAATTCAGTGACAAACGTCTAGGTATAGAATTAAAAATTGTCTAAAAAACTAGAGATCAAAATCATTAAACGTTAACCCTGAAATAAAATCAAGGTGTTTCAAGCCCTGAAATAAAATCATTGATGATAATTCATTAACTTCTTAGTAGAACGAGAATTAAAATGTTTTTTAAGGCTAGTTCAATCAACAGATCAAAATTTTTTCTTAAAATATCTACGATGTTTATTATATTTTTATATATATATATATATTATATAATGATAAAAATAAAGTATTGTTTGATAAACAGATTGTGAAAACATTTTATTTAGTTTAAATAGATAAAAATGTATATTTTGACCTATTTTTATTCATACACCTACAGATTATATTTATTTACCGTAAAATCTGAATTCGAATCAATCCTGTTATCCTTTTCATACATTCGATCATCATTGTAATTGTTTGTTTTTTGATCAGGATCAGAAACCTTAAATTATCAGAATTGATATATTCCTACCAATAATTTACTTTCAATTATAAAATAATGGTTAAAAATGTTTTAACATCGTTAGAATGCCAAATTCTCTTACAAAATTTATATTAGAAAATCTTTAGAAAAAATGTTATTAGAAATGCAAAGGAAAATGTCTATGCTGTCGTAGAACAAGTAACCCTGTAAGTTGTAATATAATGTAATGTATGGAGTGGCGAATTTCATGAAATTTTTTATTCTTTAATAATTTTTATAATTGTCTTCGAATTTTGATAATCGGTGTTTGAATAATATGTAATAATTTCAATATAAACAATAATTATTAAGTATTTGTAAGGTATTTTGTTCCACAACCGCAAATTTTCCTTTGTATTTCTAAAAACATTTTTTAATAATTTTTTAATCTAAACTTTATAGAAAAAAATTATTTGAGCTTGGCATTCTAACGATATTCAATTATTTTTATCCATAACTACTTTTAATGAAAATAAATTATTGATAGAAAGCCATCCTTGGTTTTTTATTACCTAACGGACGTTTTATTACACAATAATTAGTAATATTTTAATAAATTTTTTCCTAATCAGCGAATTCCGGTCATGTTGAAACTATTTTAGAATATACCTACCTATACTCTATTCAAAATGAAATTAGTAGTCAGCGGCAACGCGTTTTCGTCAGCTTTGGTCATATTATGACGTCACCGGTTCCCCCACCAAATCGACCACGGTATCGACCGCGACGTACGAAATAATACGCTACATCGCACTACTCTCTGAATTTTAAATTATGTGTTTACTTTAATTGTCAATACTAATAATACGAAGCTCCCGTAAAGGGTGGCGCGCTAGACAAAAGCACGGAACGAAGCCACGACCATGCGCACAAGTGGCCGTCAACTACTGTTCTTATTTTGAATAGAGTAAACGCTTCACTGAAATTTATATTCATGGTATATTATTATTAATATATCGTATAACATATTATATGAGTCATTGAAATTAATAAAAATAATAATAACTATTTTTTGTGAACTAAAACTTTTATTAAACTAATATTAGTCGGATTAAAGTTTTACAGTACTATAAGAAAATTTGAAATTACATTCTTGTTTGTGGCATATTATAAGAATGACGCTAATGAATCGTAAACATATTGTGTTATAGGTATGGAGACTGCATGATACCGTGTATGTAGTTAGGTAACGTTCTTTAAATTCTAATATATTCAACTTACCTACGTGTAATTTGATTGAGCCGAAAATTGTCATATTTATTGTTAATACATTGGTTAGGTCCTTAATTTTTTTAATATTTTCTCACCAATAGTCAGCGGCTAATCAGTGTCAGTCCATCCCCAAATTACAAATTATTTACTTTCATTTTTTAAACAATTTGGTCCATCATCCATCCCATCAGTCTTTATTATTTTTTTAAACTTGAACACATAACTCACAAGACGATTCTAATATGAAGTTAAGAATAATATTGTTTTCCAATTTATAAAAATGTTTGCATCATTTTTGGCAGTTCTCCTTTATATGTAAGAGGAGGTTGTACCAGTATTTTTGCCATATAAAAACAAGGTTTGTCCTAAAATAAACTACTAACCGAAATTACCTACTTCTCGTACTACTCGTACTTCTTTAAAAGGTACCAATAAAAAAAATCCGTAACTAAACACTCGATTTTTTTTACTAAAAAAAGGTGTACACACAGGTATATACAATATTAAGAATTTTTTTTATACATTTTTGGAATCAGGTTAAAAAATTTTGAAATTTGCATCATGTTAATATTGTACTATAATTAATATTTGGTGTTAATTTAGTTTCTGGCTAAATTATTATTAGAATTATATTCTATTGCACATAAAAAGAAATATAAGAAAAATAAAAAAAAAACCTCTAGAACGATTTTTATATCAGAAAACTTTTTACTTAAAAATTCTAACTTGACTCCTTCTAAATAAAATTGTGTATACATACATAAAATACAAATCGTTGTAAAACTATATAATACACTCAGAATCAAAAATGTTAAAAATCCGGCCCATAGCCCTACTCCACCACCAGCAGCCATGTGTAATAATTCAATTAAGCTGAAACAGCATATTTATTCAAATTGTATTTTTGCAGTAAATTTTTAATAATCGACAAACTCAAAAACTCGGGAAACACAAAAAATGTGTCTAAAACATGATATTTACAACATTATATCTTCGGTATTTTTAATCCTACAAACTTAGTTTCAGTGGAATTTAAATTAGAATTAAAATTAATTATTATTAAACGTCATACACGCAACTAGAGGAGGGGGAGGCTTCATGGGCTTGGCTTCCCTCCGCCCCCTAAAAAATAATTTTCTTATAATTTATAATAAAATTAAAGAGTTTCAAAATTGTTGACTTATGTTTGATTTTTTTTTTTTTACTTATTTACGTTTTTTTTATTTGGTATAATTTAACATTTTTTCCCAGGCGTTAAAATTCCTAATTCCACCTGTTTTTAGACAATATTATGGGTAAAGCCCAATCTCCAAGATTTTAGAGCTAGTTCCGCCACTGTTAAACGTATCTGATATTCATTTTCAGACATAAACTTATTGGAGTCAAATAGGCATTTGAGTTTTACGCAATATCATGGCCGCCTTACTGAGAGAATACTTATAATATATTCTTGTCATATTATAGCAATGCTGTAAGGTACGGCCATATTGAACGCGATTTGCGATGCGAGCGATTTATTTAGCAATTTAGCAATTCTACGATTTTAACTATAGAATTTCATTGACATGGAGAGCGCATAGAGCGCGTTTTGGAATTTGCGTTTTGTGATAAATCGTTTTTATCATGTTAAAATCAAAAATACCCTTTTACTCACGGCATTCATTTCATTTCTCTCATTGATATTACTTTTCCAGAACAACTAAAACACATAGTTTCACGTCATTTTATCTCGTTTAATCATTCTCATGTTTTAAAACCACCTTCCTGGTGTACATGTAGTTTTTGACAGTAGCACGTAGCACGGGCTGTACATATAAGATATACTCCGGCTAAAAGTTTGGATAAACTTTAAATTGCGAAATTTTGTCACATGATTTATGTTCCATTAACAATGAACTTAATGTTCCATTAAGTTTCTCCCTCCCCCCACATTGGAACTTTGAACTCTTTTATCCCATTTGTTAGTAGAAATTTTATGGTCATCGTTCACGGAAAATGTTACTGCGTCCTCAATTTTTGTCGTATTAACCTGATCCTGGTCTTATTCGAAGAAAGAGAAGTCACCTAATAGGGCGAAATGACTAACTTTGGGAAAAAAATTTCGCAGCCAGTGAGAACACTAGTGTTCTTACTTTCTGGAAATGCCTCGAATATACAGTGGGCCGTAAAAATAATGAAATTACGTATTGGAAATACATGGAAGAAATTTATAAATGCCGAATTATTAAGAGTCGAATCGATCTGTAAAACACGTCTGAGTATAATAACATAACTAACATAAATTATCTTACTACGAAATGTATGTATAAAAAATAAATGTATAAAAATAATGGGCAAAGATTTTATTACTCAATCCAAATTATTGTTTAGTGCATCTGGTGTTGTTCCAGTAATCCCTCTTGAAACGTAAATTACATAGAGTATGACAAAAAAACCAAAATGCATTTCCAAATCTACCATTAATAATTCAACTCATAATATTCAGGTAATATAGTTAGATATTAGACAGTCGTCCATTTTTCCTTTATGCTAGTAATAACGTACACAATTTATATTTAATATTTAACTAAAGACAATTTGGCATTATGAAAAAATCAAATAGCTGATTTGTGAATGAGACGTTTGAAAGCACTCTTTTTTAATTTTTCAAATCTACACGATTCACATACTCATTAGTGATTCAGTTTATATTAAAGTGTCGACCTGTGCGGTTGTGTTGTGCTTATCTAGCTTTGTGATTTCATGTACATTTCAATTAAATACCATTCCAATTTTTTTTATTTACAATGCCGAAGTGTAATAGCCGTTCAAGTATTATTATTAAATCTCCAATCATGGCTGTAATCCGACAAAAGAAGATATTGAATTTTTAAGCTCAGAAAATCTGGAGATGGAGTAAGTATTCTACAGGAAAAAAGAGCAAATTAATACTGATAATTTAAATTTCACCCCTGTGGAGGGGGTTAAGAATACCTCCACGGTTTCCTCATGTCTGTCGTAGAAGTCGACTAATTGAGGTTGCGTCAGGTCGATAGCCGGCATAAAACTTGTCAAAAAAGTATGAGGAGTATCAAAAAGAATAAAGGCGAGTTTTCCCATCTCGGATGTTCGCGGGGAAAACAAAATTACGTACTTGGGTGTGGAGATAGCCTAAGCCCTAAGGGACCAAGTGACCAGTACCAGCCTGACAGTGCAAAGTGTTTTGAGTACGCCGGATAGGTTCAAAGTGAGAGTAGGTACGTGGAATATAAGAACATTGAATGGTAGGAGTAGGGAGTTGGCAGAAGTTTTGAAGAGGAGAAATGTAAATATTTGTTGTGTGCAAGGAACAAAGTGGAAAGGGAGAGAAATTGGTGAGGGGTATAAAATCATTTATTCAGGAAGGACTAGTACAAGGAATGGTGTAGGAGTGATATTAGATGAAGAAATGAAAGGAAAAGTGGTAGAGGTGATTAGAAAAAGTGATAGGGTTATTCTAGTGAGAGTAATATTAGAGGATAAGGTATTAAATATAGTGTTATAATTAATAAGTGCGTATGCTCAACAAGTGAAATATGAGGAAAGTCAGAAAGAGGAGTACTGGCAAGAGATGGATGAATTAATGCAAGGAGTACAAGGAAATGAGAATATTGTAATTGGTGGGGATATGAATTGACATGTAGGCTGTGATAGAATAGATTATGATAGAGTGCATGGAGTGTATGGGTATGGAGAATGAAATGAGGCTGGAGAAAAAATACTTGACTTTGCATCAGCGTATAAATTAGCAATTTTAAACACTTATTTTAGGAAGAGAGATGAGCATTATATTACTTAAAAGAGTGGAGGGCATAAATCACAAATTGATTATTTTATGTGGAAGAGAGGGGGTTTGAAACAGTGTAAGGACTGTAAGATGATCCCGAGGGAAAGTGTGACAGCACAACATAGGTTAATAGTTATGGATATTTGGTGTAGGAAAAAGAGGGTGTACAAAAAGAAAATATAGTTAAGGAACCGAAGATTAGGTGGTGGAAACTAACAGGTGAAAATGAAAAAGCATCTATAAGAAAGGTAATTGGGACAAGGATGTGGAACATGGAAAAGAATATAAACGAAATGTGGGAAAAGGTAGCAGAGGGTGTTAAAAAATTGCTAAGGAAGTCGTGGGCGTGAGTATAGGTAATATGTCACAGGATAAGCAAACATGGTGGTGGGCAGAAGAAGTATAGGAGATAATATCAAAGAAAAAATACAGTTTAAGAAATGGCAGAAAAACTGAGAGAGGGGGAGTATAAAAGTTTATCTAAAGCAGCAAAAAGTGCAGTGAGTAAAGCTGAGATGGAAAGACCATTTTGAGGGATTATTAAATGAGGAATTTCCGATAGAGACAATTGATCGGGTAGAGTGGAATTTAAGTATGGTGGATTTAATAAGGGAAGAAGAAGTATGAAGTGCTGTGAGAAAAATGAAAAATAAGAAAGCGGTGGAACCGGATGGAGTACCAGTAGAAGTATGGAAAGTATTAGGAAGTTTAGGTATACAATGGCTGACAAAGTTCTTTATTAAGGTACTAGTAGAAGGAATAATTCCAGAACCTTAGAGGAAGAGTTGTGTAGTACCAATATTCAAGGGTAAAGGAGATGTACAAGATTGTGGAAATTATAGAGGGGTAAAACTTATGAGCCACAGTATGAAGATTTGGGAAAGATAATAGATAAAAGGGTAAGAGGTGAGACAACTGTTACTAGAAATCAGTTTGGGTTTATGCCTGGGAGGTCAACAATGGAGCCAATATTTTGTGTGAGATAGATTGTAGAGAAGTACAGAGAA
>JAIPRL010008610.1:0-19865 GCA_025469235.1 Pemphigus obesinymphae | reverse complement strand
GTAGAAAGATAGAACAGAGAATGAGTGTAGCTGAGATGAGAATGTTAAGGTGGATGAGTGGAGTTACTAGAGAGGATAAAATAAGGAATGAGTATATCAGAGGTAGTATAGGGGTAGCTTCGATAGTTTATCGATATTTATAATACCTATTAAATAGGATCACATTCTAAAAAATGATAACGAAAAAAAAATAAGAATATATTCTAGAAAATGTAATTTCCTTTTTGTAAAATATTATTTAACATAAAATTTAAATTTTCAGGTCTTTAATCCTAAAATTATCACTTTTATGACAAAATCTATAACAATAATAATATAATAATAATTTATATTCATCTCAAAATCTATAATTATCATAAATGTGTACCTATAAAATAACTTAAAATTGGTAAAATAATTATGAAAATGTTATCATGTTAATATAGTACTAAAATACATAAGCATAACATATATTTATATATATCAATATATTTATTGATAAAACACAATTCCACAAAATTATGATTTACTTTTATTTTGTAAATACTTATTTCGATAACTATGTTATCATCTTTAGTACACAATAACGGCTGACCGTCTAATTTATATGTTTCCTACAAATATTAGATTCTGGTGGTTGGTAAGTTTTGTAATTGACAGACTCAAATAATTGATTCACAATTCACATTTCACATATTATAAATAAATAATATTATAAACATTTATGAAAACAAATTTTGATAGCAATAATAGAGTCGCAAAATGACGGCGTAGCATACCCACTCTTATACAGCCTGTGAGTGCTCTAGTGTGTATGCGGCTTAGTAATTTATAATCAATGCCAATCTACTTTTGCAAATATAAACTTGCACGCGTTTTCATTCTGTTAAATATCTATTTGGTTAACTGGTCATAGTCTAGACGGTGATGGTAAATCAAAGTTATACTGTATTTAAATATTTTATTTTCAGTACATATTTATTTTTAAAAGTCCAATACACATTTATATATATATATATATATATATGTAATTTTTTTTTTACTTATGAATTATGACACAATAACCATGACTAATTATTATGAAGATGGAGCCCTACACAATATTACAATTTAGTATTGTTCATTAAATCATTTGAGTCTATTACATTATTATTTTGTTTTTTTATTGTAATATATTACATTTCAACCACAGCTATTTTCATAAATTTCCTAACAATTAATATTTTCTACTAATTTAACTATCTATTTATATAAGTAACAATATAAGTATAATTAATAGCTAAATAATTAAAAATTTGAAAATAATAAATGATTACAGTTATCTTTATGACTCACATAAAATTTTAAGTGAATTAAATTTCATGATGTTTAGATAATTATATTTTTTGACAGTAACAAAAACATTGAATTTTTATAATTTATCAATTAGTGATATTAAAATTTAAATATCATTATCCTTTTATTATATTTTTATTTAACATTTTACTAATTAAAAATTAAAACATATTATAAAATTATTTTCATTGTGAAAAAGTTTTATTTATGAGTTAATCGTTCTTAGAATATAATAAAATTATAATAAATCATAATGTTCAATAAATTCGAAGAAAACAACGACTCCATTTCAATTATTTTTATTTTGTTTTCCATTGTTGCAGTGCCTAAAAATGAAAACAAAACATTTTTAAATATTAAATTGTATTCATATTTATTTATTAAGTATTAATTGAATATTAGAAAAATGTTACAAACAAATATAATATAATGTTCACATGGAGTAATAATAAATAAATATTCTGTATTGCCAAAGTTTAATTATTATGTAATTAGTTGAAATTTAAACGCAATAAAACAGTCTTTATGGTATGAGCAAACATTTATAGTAATTACCATAAGATGATTAAAACTACATAAGTAGAATAATAGTAAAACGGTAATAAACATAAGTGTAATATAAAAATAATAATAATAATAATAATAATAATAATAATAATAAAAATAATATATTTAAAAAAATAGATACTACTGATAATTTTGTATTCTGATGGTATTACAATTTAATTTATATATTATAACTACAATTTTATCCTAAACCTAAATTGATTATATCTTATTAATATTTGTTACACTGTTCTGTTATATAGGTACTAGATAATAAGAACAATACATTTTCACATTAAAAACACAAAAAAAAAAAAAGTGAAAATTTAAGCAGAATTTTATGAATTAATTTGTATTATTATTTTTAATTATAGGTATGTAATTGATTTATTTTTACATATTCAAGTACATTTTTTTTTTATTTTCATTATTAATAATTATGTTAAAATTATATTCAACATCAATTTGAATAAAAATTCTTTCATTAGATAATATTAACGTAATGTGATTTTAACTCGTAAATAAATAAATCATCTTTCAAATATATTAGGAAAAGAAACTAATAGATATATCGAGGAATTTATATAAATGCTGTGTAAAAATAAGCATTATTTTGTATAAAAATTGAAATTTTTTTAGTTTAATTTCAATAAATATACATATGTAATTTAGTATATATTTTTTCATAACCAAAAATATTGTAATATCAGATTACTATTTTTATTTTTATTAAAATATAAACTGTATTAAACTTAATTAAACTCTGTGTTATCAAAAGTTATTTTATTAAAAATACAATGCAATATCATTATGGAATGATAAATTGTAATTATTTCATTGAGAAAATAGATATTATATTATTTACTTACACATTTCACTATCTAAATAAAGTAAAATGGTATGATTTTAACTATTTGGAATTATTTACATTTTTTAATAAAGCTCGACATTTACAATCTACAAAAATAATTTTAATTTGTTTTATAAAAGTTTCATATTGTTTTATATTATTTTATTAGAAATATAAAACAAATTAAAATTAGGATAGAAGTAAAAATTTGACTTTATAATTTATTTATTTTTTGTAATAATGCGTATTTTCAGTCTTAATAATTCAAATAGTAATAGTCTACAATAGTACAATACCACTTTATCTTGAAGTTTAAATTCAAACAAACATTGTGCGAGCCTATTAACGTCCTTGTAAATTGTAAAGCCGAGTTTAAATAATTAAATTGAAAATTCTATTTTTTATAACTCATCAAGTATGCAACAATCATAATACCACCACTTAGAGCTATTACACCAATTCCTAAATTTCTTAATGGATAAAACCATGACCTTTTGATTTGTTCCCATTTTTCTTGCTCTTTTTGTTTTCTTTTTATTATTTTCAATTTTTCTGCCATAATCTTAGTTTTTTCTGCCTCTCCTTCTACTTTATTCTTGTTGCGTTCTTCTTTGGCATTTGTTGTATCCATATGCCTAATTGTAAATAATTAAATTAATAAAATATTTAATTTTATAATTATTAAAAAAATATAATTAAAATAAACATACTCAATAGGTTTAGATAAATCGAGATCTCTAGGAGGTGGTAGAGGAGGAGGGGTTGATTCATTGTCATCACTATCAGATTCTGACACTAAAGATTCTTCATCCTCATAATCATCTTCATCTTGTCTCCTCAATGACTCAGTGCGAGGAGGTGGTAAAGGGGGTGCTTCACTGCTGAGTTCGCTGTCACTGCTTTCATATTCAGATCCACTTGCATTAAACAATTCACCATCTAAACTAGGTAAATCATCCTAAAACAAAAATATATTCATTTTATAATTACCAACATATTTAACTATTAAGCATTTATATATAAACAATATTTATTTTATAATATAAAGGAAATAAATATATTTATTGGGTGAAAAATAATTACAATTTAGGTATCATAAAAACAAACAATAAAATATTATGTAAAAAAGTAAAAAGGCAAATGAAATGCAAAAAGTATATGCTTATATAGTATAAAAGTTTTATGTTAAATTTAATTAAATTATTTGCTTTTTGTCACCATTCAAAATAAATCTAAACCCTAATTTAACCATGTAATGCTTATTTATATTTAATATTATATTAAAATTGTAGATTTTATTAGAATCCAAATTTATGGATAACATGCCAAATCATGAATCCGGATTACATATTAGTCAAAGGAATGCTCAGCACTATCTTGTATGGACGATTTTAAATAGGTAGTTGAGAAAAAAGGTGAAGAAGATTAAAATTATAAATTGTTACATTATTTTTTAAAATAAGATGTATTTACCTCATTTTCTGCATTCCAATTTGAATTAAGAGCTTCAATAACACTTTGGTAAACAAATCTCAGTTGTTCTGGAGCTTGAACAAGTCCCAATCGACATTTCCTCATTTCCACTAACAATGTGCGTATGTGAACATAGTTTAAACCTTCTGGGATGTTCATCTTTGAAATTAAAATTATAAATATTTTATGTTATGAACTAAAATAAATGTAATTTTAATTTTAGTTTTTTACTTTTATAAGACAGGAATCAATTAAACAAAATGTTCCTGAACGTCCTATTCCTGCAGAACAATGAATGACAGCTGGACCATGAGACGGATCAAGGCCACCACTACGTCTGATATCTCTAAGAAATCGTAAAAAGGGTGTAGGAGTTTTAGGTACACCAAAATCTGGCCAATCAGTATAATGAAAATGGTAAACTTCACGAGATTCTCCCGAATCTAAATCAATAAGTCTATAACAAAAAATAATACTACAATATAACAATATTATTTTTTATGATAATGTGGAAAAATAAAGGTTAATTTATACTTCAAAATGCTGTGCACATAAATTCCATGGTTGACTTTAGATATAAATTCAACAGATAGACCAATAGCGTTCCAAATAAATTTATCATTATCCTTTTTTTTCTTTGGCCAATATTGATGACATTTAAGCTTTAAGTAAGGAGAAAAATAATATTTATAATTATAATTTCATTGTAATGTAATTTAAATCATACTTTTTTTTTTTCAATAACTTTGTTCAACATTACAATAGCTTTGGTATTTTGTTCCCATACCATAAGCCAAAAATGTGAAGTGGTATTTTCTAAAGGTCCTTGTGTTAGTATATACTGTCTTTCACAATTACAAACCTATGAAATAAAAACACATAATTTAATATTAATCAATATTCTAATTATTAGTAAACAGAATAAAACTTTTATCAAAAGCAGTAAATTTAAATAATTTTTGTTTTTTAGCTTCCTGATTTGTTGAATCAATAGAATAATAAAAGTTACGGTAGTTCAAACAATCAGGGAGTTATTTTTATATACATGTAATATCGCCTTTAGTCTTACTTTTACAAGATTTGCATTTATATAAGATACATTTCCTCTTTTTAGGATAATTCTAGTTTCATCATACGGAGAGACATCTTGATATCTATTTAATGCCTTATTTTGAGGTTTCTTTGCTTCATCTGATGTTTTCTTGATTTTTAAACTTTCTGCTTCAACAAACTATAAACAAATTTCATAATAAATAATACATTTTTGTCTAATACTATACATAATCATTATATTAATAACGAATATGAAATAAATTATTAGGGCTAGGATTTTGATGGGTTCATTTTCTTTTTTTTTCTAAAATGTATAACAACACTTTCCAAGCTACACTTACAATTAAAATAATGAACATACATCATTTATTTTTATAATAACGATTCTGGAAAGAGCTCGGTGTTACACCTACATAAATACTATAGTTAAAAACTTGAACTTTTTTTGTCATAATATTATTTCAGTATACACCCATTATCCGAATATTCCACTTTAGCCAGATACAAACTTTTTTTACACACAAAAATTTACTTATAGAAAAAGGAAATAAACATAATTATAAAATCAATAGCTTCCTTGCTACGCTCAGAATTCAATAATGAAAAAAACCTTATAATTTTAAACAGTAAAACTAGAATTTATTTTCATTTCATTTGAATTTGATATTACTAATACACTGATTCTGTAATCAGTGTATGGAGGTAACTTTATTTTTTATTTATAATTACCTACTTTATATTTTATCTTAATTATATTTTATTTTTACCTACCAATAACAACAAAAAATTAATAAATGTGTGTTAAGAGTATGCATGAATGAAGTGAATTCTTTTTCGGAATTGGTGGAATTTTAGGCTGGTCAGGACAAATAAAAACACCTACAAAATTAAGTTTGATTCAAACCAAAAAAATTAATTAGGGCAAGAGATATTATTGTCTTATAATTTAAATAAGAAACTTAAGTTTTTAATTAAACAGAATAAATAAATAGTGTAAAGACAGCATCTTGGTGCCTGGCTGTGTTGTTGGATTATTTTTCATGAATAAGTGTGTTTTCTCTTAAACAAAATTTAGACAAAATGAACATTAAGTCTCCACTAAGAATCATCGGTAATTTGCTTTCCCCTTTGACGAGATATACTGTACCTCTAGAAGTAGTAATGGACACTACCAACTAAGTCGATAGTAGTGAATAAGTAAATTAGTAAACTAACAACAACAAATTAGTCAACTAATGACTAAATATTATATACCTATCAATTTTAAAAATTAATTTACATTGTCAAGTGTAATAAGAGATCTTACTCATTGCATATCTGTTGTGTAATTCATTAGTAGTTTATTTACAATAATATTTACTAATTTATTCGTTAGTTACCTATTAGTTAACTAATTTAAAAAAATAGAAAAATAATCACTATCTAAAAGTATAAGACATTAAAGGTATCTTAAAAAATAAATAATATCATCCATTTATGGATTTGGAGGAATGTACAATCACAATAATTTATCGACATCAATAAAAATTGAAAAATTGGAATTGTAAGTGTTGAAATACGGCATATTTTTCTGCCGGGGGGGGGGGAGGCGATTTAACAAAACATATATCTTGCTTAAATTTTGTGATAGTAAGAACTGTCATGATTGTAAATTTTTCCCATTATTCTCCATAAAAAAAGGTTCACTTCAAAAATGTATTTTTTTCGTAGAGGGTATTTTTAAAGTTTTAGGCCAATGACATTTTACCATTTTACCTTTAATAAGTAATAATTAAAATACATAACATAATCATTTTAGTAACACCGAAACTAATGATCATGTAAGGCAGTTGTTCTATATATTCAAAGTGTGGGATAGTAGGTGAGTAATTTATATATTTCAGTAGGTATATATTATTAACTTAATCTTGATTAAATTTATAAATTATAAATAGGAATATGATTCAGTAAATAGAAATCTTATGGAATGAACTTATAATCTTTGGAATACCAGCTAAAACTATGAAAATGATTAAATTATGTAATAAAGTAATATAATAAATTCAATCAAGATTTGTCAGATGAATTTGAAGTCAAAACTAAATTTAGACAGGGAGACACTCTATTAAAAACTGATGACCTTCAGAAAAAAAAGTCCTAATATTTGGTAAAAAAAAATCTATAATTTTAATAAAAGCATGCAATTTCATAACATTTTAAAAAGTTAGTTATATAAATATATCGATCTAGATACAATCTATCATAGATCCCAATTTGATACCACCAAATCTGAACATGATTTTAGATTATATATTTCTTTTAGAACTCTATAAAATATTTGTTTACCTACTATATACTTATGTGTGTATGTATAGTTGCCAAATCAACAATATCCCTCGTGTTGTGTCCTTGGATGTACATGGGAGATTAGGTGACCAAACATTGTACAGAACGACGAAATATTAAAATTAAAATAAATTTATTTATTTAAACACTTGATTTGAATTATTAGATTAATTAATTTTTATTTAAATAGTACACACACATACAATAAAATGATAGTAATGATTTACAAGTATTTAAGGTTTTAAGTCAAAAATATTTTAAGTGTTAAAATAATAAGAAAAATGGCAAGTATGAAAGGAGGTGTTTAACACGGGAAAATCAGTGTCATTATGGACTTTTAATTAATATTACATCTAAGACTAATGAGAATAATTATTAAAATGAATTCATTTTTTCCTGGAATTTTTTTGAGACAGCTTTACAAAAAACCTGATAAAGTAGCAATATTATGATATAGACGAATTGTATGGGCTGTTAACGTATGGAGAACAAATAGTTTAATGAAAGTGATCTTAATATAGAAACTCAACAGGAAAAGACCACTAGGCAGACCAAAGCATAGGTGGATGGATAAATCTGAAAAGAATTTAGTAGAAAGAAACGTTAGCATAGAATAGAGATAGACGGAAGCAAGTGTGTTGCGGTAATGGGCTTTAATGGTCTTTGAAAACCGAAGAATACAAAACTAATAGTGCAAAATATGATTTATATAAAACTTATAAAATCATATCTTTGTTATTAAGTTTACAATAAAATAACACCGTGTGAATGGCATATTTGTCAGAATTAAAAATAAATGTGATTTTTATAATAGGGTAAAATGGAGTTTAAGCCTGTAAAGGTATAATTTTTCAATCACCATTGTAAATATTTTATTACCCCACCGAATGTACAATTTTTTCATATTCTATAATTTATGGTCAGTAATTACATTTATAACAATATATACATTTATAGATAATGGCTCTAGGTTATTTTCCCTCCACCTAATGCAATCATTTTTCCCTGAAAAAAATTGTTATTAAAAGTCATTATTAGAGAAAGGATTTATATGTACAAAAAATTAAAAATATGCAAAATAAAATAGGTGTTATTTTATAAAAAAAATTATAGAAATCATACACATTTTTTTTATTAAATTTCAAATAGCTTATTCTAATCGTTACATTTAATCGTACACATATAAATATATGCATAGATCATATAAAAATAATTCAAGAGAAAGTTGTTGTCTCCGTCTAACCAACTGTTAATATACAAAATTTACGGTCAGCATTTTGTCATTTTTATCATTAGAGTAAATTGACCTATTATCAACTTTATAGACGAGACCATTATCTATTCTTTGTCTATATCTTTTTTATGATATTTTAATTTTGAAAAGATATATAACTATTCTTAAATCCCAATAATTTAAGAAGATATTTTTTTCTTTAAAATTAAAATTATGTACAAAATACCGTCAATAAAGCATCGATAATGATCTCGTCTATAAATTTGGTAATAGGTCAATTTACTCTATTATTAAAAATGACAAAGTTGTGATAAAAATGCTGAACGTAAATTTTGTATACTAACAGTTAGTTAGATGGAGACAACAAATACGGGTGTTACATCCTCTTAAGAAATTATACACTGTAATTTGTAGTCCAATATAAAGATAATGAAAAATAATGTTCAAATAATTAGAATGGGTCACCGCGGTAATATAAAAATATCAAAAAGAAATTATCCAAAATTGTATACTTTTAAAAGTTATTTGTGCTTCTAACTTAATTAAAATAGTATCTATAAAACAATAAAATATTATAAACCTAAAATATAAATCAGGGATGGCAAATTTTTCTGGTCTTGCATGCCAAAAATTAACTGATTTTTTTTTTATTATTCCCTGCATGCAATAAAATCATGAAAAATGTTTCAAGTAAACAATTTGTTTATAAATGTCATTTAAATATTTTTATTTATATAATAAACAAACAAAAATAGTATTACTTAAGTATCTAGGTACTTAATAAATTACTTGATGCAAATTTTCTGTTATACTTGATGTCAATTTATTTATGGTTTATAATTAGTAACTTTTAATAAAGTACATGATGTAGCACTGCATTCATCTGTTAGTCAATTTCTTAGGTTAGATTTAATCAAATTAATTTTCAAAAAGAGTGACTCGCCACATGGTATTATTTTTATATTATTGATTCATTATATAATGTATAATATAAAATATATGTATTACCCACTACAAACAAATGTTTATATTTTTATAAACATTTTCGCACGCCTCACATAATTTACCAATCCTGACAAAAATAATACATCTATAGGGGTAGTGCATTTACATAATTCAACTATTATGTTGTCATCTTCAACGCAAACCAAAAACAATCAAATTTATTATGTTGTTATTACAAATATTGAAAAAAAAAAATTATATGACTAAATTTAACAAATTGTTAAATTTTAATGACCTGAAATAATATTTTTCCAGTAGGTATTTCTAATATGTAATATGGTATCTTAGAACCTAAATACTTAATAGTTTATTATATTTTTTACTATTTATGTTAAACATACTTATATAATACCTCCTGTAGTAATCTGTTTAAAGGTCTGTTAGTTTTTGCGACGGAAACATGCTTTTTAACACGCGATTTAACAGTAGATACCTATGTTTATATTTTATTTGCCCCATTCTTGAGTATGGCTCTGTCCTCTAGGATCTTAATACATCTGTTGCTAGCAACATAATCAAGCTGGTCCAGAGGAAATTCCTTCACATGGTCTTTTCCGACTCAACATTTCTTACCCCCTCATGATTATACTCCTGTCATGACTGTGTTAGGCTTTTCTAGCCTTGGAAATCGAAGGCAAGAGACAAATCTTCTCTTCTTCTCCAAACAAATATCTAATCAAATTGATTCCCCTTCTCCGTGTCTCTTCAGATCACACTCGATCTTGTGCTCCCTTGCACATTCTTCACTTAACATCTAATTTCCTTTTAAATGCCTACATCTTCCTCACTCTACGAATATCGATCTCAATTTCTCGCTATTTTATTTAATTGTACATATATTATTGTACTATTTATACAATATTTTTATTTCATTCTTCCGTTTATTGTAACACATTATATGCCATATAATTATCATATTGTTATTAAATATTGTTCAATTGAACTTCGTTCGTTATGTTATTAAAAATAAAATAAATGTTAATTTTAAACAAAGCATTAACCAATATTCTTAAAAACTTAACAGGCTCGTTTTTATGCATCCATGCATTAACATATTTTCATACCTACTTAAGTATATTGTTACTATTATAATTGTAATTTAAATTAGAAAACTTAAAAACTTGGTAGGTAATTGTGATTGTTCTGATAAATCAGTCACAATAACAGTACCAATTATCATGATATTAATTATAAAATTACTAAAAATCAAAGCCCAAAGTACCTATTTATAATAAAATTTAAATAATAATTCAATGATTTGTTCATCCATAATTTTTTTTTTTTATATATTTTATAAGCATAATAATATAATATATTATAATTGGTGAAACAAACACATACCTAAGTAATATCATTTATTAATCAAATACGATATTAAACAAGTCACCGTCATGTAACATATACCTATATATACATAGGTAGGTAATATACAGGGTTTGGAATGTTCACTTAAAAATTAATCAATTATTAACAAAATATAAATTTTTCTTATATAATACTAAAAAAATACAGATTCATAGAAACTATCATTTTAATTTTATAGCGGACCCAAGGAAATCAGATTTTTGAGTATTATATTTAAATCTTGTAAGATTTATAGTGAAATGATAATATATTTTAATTTAATTTGAACGCCCAAAAAATAGTTAAAATTCCTTAAAAATATGAACGTCGTTCACGTTTTATTTGACAAAAACGAATGGCGTTCGAGTGTCGTTCACAAAATATGAACATGAACGCCTGAACATGCGTTCATGAACGACGTTCTTTCCAAACACTGGTAATGTATATATAGGTATATACCTAAACATATACTTACTCTGAATGTAATGTTCCACATGTTTTTCGATTCTATGTCATTAAATTCATCTTGCAATCTTTTTTTTACTTGTTGGTCGGCATACATACTGACTTATTAAACCTTGAAAAAAAATATCAAATAGTGTTTAAATTTATTTTATTTTGACTAGGTAGGTAAGTAAAGCAAAAAGTATATACCTTGAAAACTGTTCAAAATTGCAAAAACTACACTAAAATATGATCAAAAGACGAAATACTTAAATTTGTATAAAAAATATATATCATCGATATATAATATAATAAACGTAACGCAAAAAAATACTACTTATTGAAAATAGCAAATTGCAGTTTTAACTACAACTGCAATCAATAGTAGGTATCATAAAGACGTGAGTATTATTTTTATCATAACTTCACCCGTGGTTGTTATCATCAGTGTGAACTACTGTATTGGACATAAATAATTGTTCATAACCACAATCCTTGTTCCTTTATTATAATCCTAATAAATAAAGAACACAGAATATTCCGTGTAAATAATGTAGACTTGTCAGTAGATAATGATTATTTGTATTTTTAGTTAATAAAATAAAATTTTAATTTAGCTGATGCCACAGAATATAACTATGAAATACGTTTAAAAAGCAAAAATAATCATCATATCAATTACATTTCGTGAATACATAAATATGAACCTATCCAATACATTATAATTCTTGTAATACATAAATATGAACCTGTGCAATATATTATAATTCTTGTAATACATAAACGTAATAGGTACCTATATTATAAAGTAAAGAATATCACGTTATGTATAATAATTATATATTCATTGATTCTAACCACGAAACAAAAAATTAATATAATTATAATAGTTACTACAATGCCATAACCATTTAGGTATGTACCTATATGGCATAAATTAAATAATAAAACGGATTGTGCGAGAATGTGATCTGTTGAGTGTAGGGGATAATAATATAATATATATATAGGATTGGTAGGTAGCTAGTATAGGTACCTACTAAAAAATCTAACCTTCATTATATTCAATTATATTGTAGGTAGTTGATTATAAAATATTTATTTTAAATATAAAAATTAATATTTTAATTAATAGTAGTACCTATTAGAATGGAAATTTTTATTACAAATATATATATGGGTATAATATAACTTGACTTTTTTCCAGGTAATATTTTTCCTAGGGTCGGGGGTTTTTTCTGTGGTCATGAGTGCGAAGGGATTATTTTTCCGGGGATTTTAATTTCGTTTTTCCTTTCTTATATATATATACGTGGATCTAATAATATGTATAAATTGTAAACCATATGTTTGTCAAATATAAAAGTATTTATTAAATAAATATTTACACGATTTTTTAGATACAATACCAATAAGAATTATGAATAGCATGTTTTTTCGGACATAGGTACATTGACTTAGTTTTTACACTTATATTAACAATTATAGGTATATGTCTGGGTTTTCTAGTATGTTTTTTTTTCTATTATAATTTTGCAGCTACAACATTACATACCTACCTACTTATATTTGTGTTGTAAGTTGGTATAAGTATCCATAAATTGTCATATCATTAAATCTTAGATTCTTAAGTGTAAAATGTTATTCTTATGTATTCCAGGGCCTAAAATATAGTGTGTGTATCCTTAATATTTTATAATAGTGTGTATACCTTGACACAAAGACACAAAATGTGTATCCTGAAAATCGAAGTATGCAGCTGTCTGAATTAGGTAATCTAATATACCTATACAATATATTCGATTATATTCGCTATTCCAAAATATGGAATCCAAAATAAAATGATTTGCGAAAATATGTTTGTATAAAAATAATGTTATTTATTTATTTACACATATATATTTATGTGTTTATACCACAGATATACAAAACATGTTTTATATACCTATCTGTGATTTATACATAGGTATATAATATAATATAATATAATATATTATAGTATTACGGCAATCCAAAAATATATATTTAGGTATATAATTGTGATAATTTAGGTTTATGATAATAAAATATATATAATAATATTGAACAATAAATGCTTCGTAAAAAAAAAGGTATTTTTAGAAACAGAAAATATTCTTTATAGGAATAGGACATTTCATCTTCGGATATTTAACTTCTAATTAAAAAATACGATATTATTATAGTTTAGTATTCAAATTTTATTAGATGATATTTTAAAATAATTGATATAGTTTAATTAAAATAGAAATATTTTTCTATAATTATTCCAAAATCCACAGAAATAAAATAAAATAAATGAATATGTTATAATTTCAAATAGGTAATATTATGTTTAAATACATATTTTATTGTAATTTATTTTAATTAAATGTATTCTAGTTTGGCAAGACTGTATATGATAGATAATATTTGTGATATTCTGTGATAATATGTTCTGTAGTGATATCAAGGAATTGGGATTTTCAGATATAAACTATAAAATATAAACACGTTTTTCAGTTTTTCACACATTTTTAATTTTTTTTGTAGTTTACATAATAAATAAGAAAACTGAATATTAAATATTTTAATATAAAATTTTGTATAAAAGATTAATTTTAATAATCTTATTCATATATTTGTATTGAAAATTAGTTTAAAATGGTAAGTTAAATATATTTGGAGTTTGCTAATATACTTAGGTACAATATTATAATTTACAATTAAAAATTGATTATTTTGGTCGTATTTAGTTAATTATTCTAAGATTAGGTTTCTATATTCTTAAATGTTTAAGAAGTAGTAGGTAGGTAGTTAAATTAGGTTTACTATTAGGTAGATATAGTAAATTATTAATATAATAGTTTTATTATAATCGATCAAAATATTTAACTAAACAATAATGAGGGATATAGATTCAAATAGTAAATATTATACAAATATAGAATAATTATTTAATCAGAAATTTGATTTTTTTTTTTCTATTAAGCAGCTATTGAGTAGGTACTTTGTATTATGTACTTATCTATTAAAAAGGTAGAAATGGAAAAATAATCCCTTGACTAGGAAGAAAATTCTTTAGTAATAAAATCAAATTAGATTTTATTCAGGGTTTTTCTAGTATGTTTAATATATCATATAGTTAGTAATCTGTGAAAAAGTCCGATTTAAAAATAGTTGGTGAAAAAGTCTGGACACAATTTTTAACTATATATATAATATTAACACACCAAATTCATAGTAAAAAATTATATTTGTTTTATTTTAATTAATAGGTACCTACTAGAAATACTAATTTCCCTTTACTTAGGTACCTTTAATATTTTCATAGTTTAGTAAAAAAAAATATCATGTACAATTTTATAAAAAGGTTTGGTTAATATTTAGTCTAATATTTGAAAAAAATATGAAAATTGGGCCAATATGTTATTCCAGTGTACGTAGGTATTACGTATCAAAATATATGGGAAAAAAAGTTTTTAATTAAATTAAAAAATTAAGACATTTAAGAAAATCTAGTTACATATTAATATCACACCAAAATAAATGAGAAAGATAAAATAAATTTAATAAAAACATTAAAATATAAATTTAAAAATTAACTATAGGTACAATACATTTTTAATTATATAAGTAAAATTAAAATAATAAAAAATATATATACTTTTTGTCCAATTATTTTTAAATCGGACTTTTTATCCCCGCTTCCATATAGTTGTATATCAAGTCATATTTTACTTATTATTTATCTACTATTGTATACTTGTAAATAGAAACAATGTTCTATGGTATCTATAGATAAAAATTTAATATTTAGTAGATAGGTTGTAGGTACATATATATTTATTTTTTTATCAAAATATTTTGCATATACCTATATATAGTCACTAAATATATATAATATAGATGTTATAGGTATGATATGAAAAATCTTACTATTAATTAAATGTTTTATATTTTATTTTTTACTAACTTTTTATTAATTTGCTTATGTCTAATGTGGGTTTACAATTGCTTTTTAAAAAATATTGAAAATGTGGTAATTCAGACAGGTAAAAATAGGTATCAATAGGTATAAGATTAAATTTAAATAATAATAATTATTATAGGTTTATTAAATATAATACATTTAAAATATTAGAAATACCTAGGGCGGACGATATTGAAAATGAATACTGATAGTATGGTATTGATTTTAATTAATTTAATTCATTAATTACTGATTACAAATTTACAAATATGTAAAAATAAAATTGTGGAAACAAATGGTTAAAGAGTTATAGCAATTTTAAATAATTATTGTACTATCAAAAACAACATATTTTACGTTATGATTTTGTATAAAAGTCGTTTTTTAATAAATCCTCGAAACTTTTTTTTCATTTTAAAGTAACAACTTAACATTGAGGTAGGTATTTTAGAGAAAATAGCTGGAAGTATGGCTATACTCGTGAATGTTGTAAATTAAATCGAAAACTTGTTATACAACACCACATCGGCTAGGTAATAGGGAAAAGTAAATACGTTTCTGGTGTAATTATTCATATATATATTTTATGCTCATTTAATATTCAAATTGTTTACGAAAATTAATTTTTTAAATTAGCAGGAACTTTATATAACCCAATAAAGAAAAAAGAAAAATGCTAAAATTATCGATTCTGAACTGAAAATAATTCAGAATCTGATGATGATCAATTTAATTTTTTTAACTTATTTAACTCAAAATGTTTTAATTTATCTAAGGAACAAATCTACTATGATTGAAGTATGTATTCACTTGTCTGGCAAAAAAAAAATACCACAAGGAGTGCAAGGCTGTCCCAAAGAAAAATTTTTCAATTTTTGTTTTTTTTTTTGGGGGGGGAGGGGGGGTGAAAATGTGAAAAAAAAATAATACAATACTTTCCTTCAAAATTTAAAATTGACAAATGATAAAATGACGTTAATACTGAATAATGGTGCAATGTGCACTACTCACTAGTGACTATTAAGAAATCATGTTTGTGTTTGTCGTTATACAAAATATATGAATCGTAATGGTTCAATAGTAAAAACCCAATTAAATTTTGATTAAGAGAATATAAAAATTGCATCGTTTTGTTGCCTGTCTATTTAATAGGCAATATAAAAAGACCACATAGGAATATATAATATAGGTAGAATATTACTTCTTATAGGTAATGTTCTTGTCTTTAAATTTGATAACAGGCAATAGGTCTTTAAATTATAAATTTAACCAAAATGCAAAACTGTTATATATTGTATTCTATTGTTATTAAATACACAAATATATGTGTAACATCCTTTTAAATATTGATGATTAGACAATGTGTGTATTTAATCATATTTTAAATTTAAAATAATATTAATTATACTATATTTTAATATTGCAGCCTAAAACTAAAAAGAAATTCATTGAAAAGAAAAATTCCGTCACTTTCCATGTGGTTCATAGAAGTCAGCATGATCCACTTATTGCCGATGAAACAGCACCACAACATGTTTTAGTTCCTCAACAACCAATTCAGTCAAAAAAAGTAAATGTTTTTTCTGAATAAGTATATTTATCTAATAAAATTGTATAATGTATTTTTTTATCTAGAAAAAGAATAAAGATGAAGAAGCAAAATATGGAATATATTTTGATGATGATTATGATTACTTACAACATTTAAAAGAATGCCGATCCAATGATTTTGTACTATTGCCTGCCCCAACTAATTTTAATAAAGAAAAGGTAAATATAAATAATATTGATCTATAAATATGATATATATATATAGGTATTCAGATAATTTATTATTATGTATAGAAAGAAAAACCTAAAGTTATGTTACCTTCTTCAGTATTTGAATCTGATATTGAAGAAAAAGTTGGCTTGTTAAATAAAGCAGCACCTCAATCTGGTAAAATTATACATTTAAAAGAAAATTAGTAGTTTGAGACGTTTACAATTTTATAAATTATTAGGATTGCGTTTGGATTTGGATCCTGATATTGTTGCCGCAATGGATGATGATTTTGATTTTGAAGATCCAAATAATGAGTTAGAAGATGATTTTATGGTCTTGGCAAATCAAGCTGGGTAAGCAATTTAATTATTTTAGGTATAGGAAACATTGATGAAATGTTATATTTTTTATCATACTTTAGACCCGATGATGGAACTAATAAATTAGAAGATGTAATTGAAGAAAGTGATCAGTATGATAGTGAAGCATATGATGATGTTGGTAGTTTAAATATGGATGATACTAAGTCACGTTTTACAGATTATTCGATGTCCAGTTCTATAATAAGGAGAAATGAAAATCTAAAATTATTAGATGATCAGTTTGAACAAGTATTAAATTATTTTTTTATTATTAAGATAATAATAAAGTTATGTATTTTGTTGTTAGTTGTTTGCTGGATATGATGATGTAGATATCGGAGCATTAGAAACTGAAGAAATTGAAGGTACATTAACAATGGAATCTGATTTGTTAAAAAAAGCAGCAGATGAATTTGAATTAAATTTGAAAAGAGTAAAATAATTATATTTTGTTAATTGAATTAATTTGAATTAATGTGTTTGCTAATTTTTTAGGATGAAATACCTACAGATAGAACAGCTGCATTGATATATGATAGTGATTCTGATCAAGAAGAATCCACATATAAATTACCAGTTGAAAATCCTGATAAAAAAAAATGGGATTGTGAGAGCATTATTTCTACATATTCTAATATTTATAATCATCCTTTCATTATTAAAGATCCACCGGTATGTATTTCAAATTACAAGTAGCATATTTATTATTCAATTATCTTGAATATTATTTAGATTCAAAAAATTCGAATAAATCCTAAAACTGGTGTACCAATATTACAACAAAGACTTACAGCTCAAGCATTGAAATCTTTGGATAATAAGGATAATACATCAAAATCTGGTTCTAAATCAGTGATATCTGCTCTATCTATGTTATCAATAAGACCAAAAGATGAGACACCTGAAGAAAAATCAAAAAGAAAAAAAGCACTTAAAGAATTTAGACAGGTATGGTGTTACCTGGTACCATACTGGTATGTGTTTACCTAATAATTAATATTTATAAAATTTCTTTGCTTTTTAATTTCCAGGAAAGAAGAATGGAAAAGAAAGCAAACACTTTAGCATTTAAAGATCAGAAAAAAAAATTGGAAAAGGAATTAATCAATAAGAATGTTAACAAAACTGTACGTGTTTTGTAAAAAATTGAATATAAGATAAAGTATCTAATTTGTTAATATCTATACTCTGTATAAATTAAATGATTGTTTTATATACTTATACCTTATTTATTTATTGAAAAAACCTCACATGTTTAGTATATTATGTATATACTTACAATTTTGTAACATTAAACAATAAACATAATTATCTACTAGTGCAGAGGTTCTTAATCGACAGTCCAAAGGGGAAAATTTATATTTTATAGGAACCTGTATTTTCGCAAATCTATATTTATTTAGAATCACACACACATATATTATATATATATATATTCGGTTAAAAACATATATCGTCAGAATAGTATTTACTATTTGGGAATTAAATGGCAGAAAATATTCTTTCGTAACTTATTTCTTTTGAAAATATTATATTTAAAAGTAGTGTCGTAACATGAGAACTTGGTATATGCCAATTCGGGAGAAAAAAGGGAGACCCTTATGAATATAGGTTTTTAATGATCACTATGTGAGGTACGTCTACTATATTTGCCAAGGGGAGGGTCAATTTTTTGGAATTGTAGTACTCTGGACACCATTTTCAAAAAGAAATAAAAGGATGCTTTAGTATACTATATAAGTAAAATACAAAAAATGACTCTACATTATGGATTTTTAGATTTGCAATAATTTTAACACTATATGTGTTAGACACACTTTTTCAATACGATACATTTTTAATTAAGCCATATGTATTGTAATTGACACCCAATGTTCTCAGATTTTAATGAAAATTTTTATATACCAAATGGCATTTTTAAAGCCCCGGTTTTCTCTATCCCCTTAGCTTTACTCATTTCACTTTGGATAATTCTATATACTCTATCCAAACCTCTCTCTTTGGTTTTCTGCCTTGTCTTAAACTGTATATTTTCTTTGAAGTTATCTCTTGAATGGTGCATATTGTTTGCAGATGATATAGTACTGATAGGAGAAAGTCCTGAGGAAGTGAATGGTAGACTTGAAGAGTGGAGGGAAGCTCTGGAAAGTAAAGGACTAAGGATTAGTAGGAGTAAAACA